>JAEOAE010003365.1:0-21342 GCA_036365155.1 Meriones psammophilus | reverse complement strand
ATTAACGTTCCAACGCTGTGCGCTGGCTTTTCACATAGTGTGTGGACCGCCTCGCTCCCCAGTGCAACGGTCAGCACGACACGAGTTCAGCGCGCCCAGAATGGTGTTCGCTGTGTCTCCCGCGATAGTGGGCAGAAGCGCCGCGATAGAAATGCATCCAACTGTACTGCCTTCTCGAAAGTTCTTTACGTGCGCCTCTTCAGATATTTGCGCGTTCAACGAAATGGACCCTCTGAGCACGTACATTCCACATACCTGCTTTGACATACCTACGTGAAAGGCGCAACCATGAAAGGTGCAACCGTGGAAGTGATTGGTTGCTGATGGAGCGAGGCGCTTCATGATGTGAAGCGGACATGCGCAGAAGCGGATAGCAGGAAGCCAGGGATATTTGGGCTTCCAACGAATAAAGCTTGCGAAACCATCTGCAGTGCAGGTCGGCGAGTAGGTCGTCACAAGCGTTGCCCTGACGCGTGTCAGCTATTGGTGCTAGAATATCCAATCGGAGAAGCGGGGGGCTGGTCTCCGTGCGCTCGATACCGCCGTATTGTCTACGCTGATGCAAGAACTGTTCCCACTTCTTCGACCAGATAAACAACATACGATCCAGTTTGGAGGACGAACGTGCCCGCCATCGTTAACTGTCTGGCAACGTTCGTTTACATCCGAAACGCAGGTATCTGTGCTACGCTGGAAGTCAATGAGTGGTCAGGCGCCGCGCCTTCATATTCACCACTGCAATATGCGCGAGCGCCAAGATGGGTGTCTGTAGTTGACGTTCCAAAGAAGAAGCGAAACCTGATCAGACGGTGTGTTTGAGCGGACACGCTTCCTGCCGTGCCATCAAACACTAGCGTCGACAGCGTGCAGAGGAGAGATTGGACCAGGCGATTATTTCGGCGGCCACGAAGAAAAAGGTTTTTGACCATTCCTGGGGTCCTGTGCTTTTGCGGTAAAACTGCCGCCATGCCAGTGTGTCTTGCTGGTATCCGAAGACCCCGTTTGACTGCAGTTTCAGTCGACAAACGTCCGAGTACCTTGTCGCTGCCGACAGCAGGAGCGCGACACGGTGATCCCTGCACCGTGGTCACCTGGACCGAAGGGTATTGACTAGTCGGGAAGAAGTGCTGGTGCAAGCTGCGTCCTGATTCCTGATTGTGTCGTTGTGTGCTTACCGCTGCCTTTCTCACGCAAAAGCGTCAAGCGGATCTGTTCACTCAGTCCCCCTGACGAATGGCCGCGAAAAACCTGCATTCTGGCATTTCACCGCTTCAGCTAATTCGGCTCGCAGACTTTTTCTCTATGCGTGTGACGCTTTAACCTACTGTTCCAGCACATCTGTGCAACGCACACGCATTTCTGCGATATGTTATTGGGCGGGCACAACGTTGGGAAATACACGTTCTGGGCGCGTCTGTCTCCGATTCACAGTGGGCGCTTGGAACTCCGCTCTCCACGTACTGTGCGTCTGAATGGGCTGCTGGTCCAGCATGAAGATATCATTTGGGAATGGGTGTGCTGTCGACAAGCAGCTGGTCCAGCCTACTCCGAAGTAGGGAGCAAGGTCAGTACTCCGGGCCGGCCAGAGAGCTTGGCCCTGAAGCGTAGATGATCCCAGATACCCACTGAGGACTGCAAACCTGTTTTGCTGTGTTCCAAGCAACAGCGGCCCAAGGGCAGCGCAAAAGCATGTCATCAGCAACCCAGGATGAAACAGTATCACCACCGGGGCAATACAACGTGCCAGTCCTGCAGGAGCAAGCACGGTTTGAACTAGACTCGCTATATACCGACTTGTGGCGTCTGACCACATCATCTTACAAAAACTCGTCGAAGTTCGCTTCCTCCTTCGTTTTGACCACGAAGCTTTTGTAAATAAACAAAGCTAGGTCGCTGTAACGTGCCTGCGGCTGTTGTAACGCACCCCGACACACTCTTCACAGAGGCGAGTTTAGGCGTATCGCACAACTGTCTTTATTTCTGTGTATGCGGCTGCCTGGTGTCGGCGGGCTGGGCACCACAGTGTGTGAGCATTGTCACGCTCAGCACACACGTGTACTAGTAGGGGGTCAATACCTAGTACTCATTTTCTCTTTCGTTCTTTCTAACCCCTGTTCCACAGCTCGCACACCAGTAGTTACCGCGTCTGTTGCTCTTCCAGGCGGCATACGTCTTTGTTCAAACATTTCATATAGCATCAAATGCTTGCGCTTCCACAGGCATGACGAGTCATAGTCGTCGTGTAGTGTGAGCAGCAGTCAGGTGTATCGGGGTG
Organism: Meriones psammophilus; assembly: GCA_036365155.1. Lineage (NCBI taxonomy): Eukaryota > Metazoa > Chordata > Mammalia > Rodentia > Muridae > Meriones > Meriones psammophilus. The sequence continues at coordinate 19,067 of JAEOAE010003365.1, read as the reverse complement.
AATTGCGCAGCTTTTGCGTTTTCGGTCGGACACAGACGTAGAGCCGTTAAGGAAGCTAGATATTTTCACTAGTCGACCACAATATGTCCGCGCCGCGTGAAACGTGAGTACCCTCTCTGTCCACGTATTACGGTGAAAGAGACTGATGTGCTACACCCACACACTCACATGCAAACAGATACTTAAGTAACTAGATATATTAACGTTCCAACGCTGTGCGCTGGCTTTTCACATAGTGTGTGGACCGCCTCGCTCCCCTAGTGCAACGGTCAGCACACGACACGAGTTCAGCGCGCCCAGAATGGTGTTCGCTGTGTCTCCCGCGATAGTGGGCAGAAGCGCCGCGATAGAAATGCATCCAACTGTACTGCCTTCTCAAAAGTTCTTTACGTGCGCCTCTTCAGATATTTGCGCGTTCAACGAAATGGACCCTCTGAGCACGTACATTCCACATACCTGCTTTGACATACCTACGTGAAAGGCGCAACCATGAAAGGTGCAACCGTGGAAGTGATTGGTTGCTGATGGAGCGAGGCGCTTCATGATGTGAAGCGGACATGCGCAGAAGCGGATAGCAGGAAGCCAGGGATATTTGGGCATCCAACGAATAAAGCTTGCGAAACCATCTGCAGTGCAGGTCGGCGAGTAGGTCGTCACAAGCGTTGCCCTGACGCGTGTCAGCTATTGGTGCTAGAATATCCAATCGGAGAAGCGGGGGGCTGGTCTCCGTGCGCTCGATACCGCCGTATTGTCTACGCTGATGCAAGAACTGTTCCCACTTCTTCGACCAGATAAACAACATACGATCCAGTTTGGAGGACGAACGTGCCCGCCATCGTTAACTGTCTGGCAACGTTCGTTTACATCCGAAACGCAGGTATCTGTGCTACGCTGGAAGTCAATGAGTGGTCAGGCGCCGCGCCTTCATATTCACCACTGCAATATGCGCGAGCGCCAAGATGGGTGTCTGTAGTCACGTTCCAAAGAAGAAGCGAAACCTGATCAGACGGTGTGTTTGAGCGGACACGCTTCCTGCCGTGCCATCAAACACTAGCGTCGACAGCGTGCAGAGGAGAGAGATTGGACCAGGCGATTATTTCGGCGGCCACGAAGAAAAAGGTTTTGACCATTCCTGGGGTCCTGTGCTTTTGCGGTAAAACTGCCGCCATGCCAGTGTGTCTTGCTGGTATCCGAAGACCCCGTTTGACTGCAGTTTCAGTCGACAAACGTCCGAGTACCTTGTCGCTGCCGACAGCAGGAGCGCGACACGGTGATCCCTGCACCGTGGTCACCTGGACCGAAGGGTATTGACTAGTCGGGAAGAAGTGCTGGTGCAAGCTGCGTCCTGATTCCTGATTGTGTCGTTGTGTGCTTACCGCTGCCTTTCTCACGCAAAAGCGTCAAGCGGATCTGTTCACTCAGTCCCCCTTGACGAATGGCCGCGAAAAACCTGCATTCTGGCATTTCACCGCTTCAGCTAATTCGGCTCGCAGACTTTTTTCTCTATGCGTGTGACGCTTTAACCTACTGTTCCAGCACATCTGTGCAACGCACACGCATTTCTGCGATATGTTATTGGGTCGGGCACAACGTTGGGAAATACACGTTCTGGGCGCGTCTGTCTCCGATTCACAGTGGGCGCTTGGAACTCCGCTCTCCACGTACTGTGCGTCTGAATGGGCTGCTGGTCCAGCATGAAGATATCATTTGGGAATGGGTGTGCTGTCGACAAGCAGCTGGTCCAGCCTACTCCGAAGTAGGGAGCAAGGTCAGTACTCCGGGCCGGCCAGAGAGCTTGGCCCTGAAGCGTAGATGATCCCAGATACCCACTGAGGACTGCAAACCTGTTTTGCTGTGTTCCAAGCAACAGCGGCCCAAGGGCAGCGCAAAAGCATGTCATCAGCAACCCAGGATGAAACAGTATCACCACCGGGGCAATACAACGTGCCAGTCCTGCAGGAGCAAGCACGGTTTGAACTAGACTCTCGCTATATGGCGTCTGACCACATCATCTTACAAAAACTCGTCGAAGTTCGCTTCCTCCTCCGTTTTGACCACGAAGCTTTTTGTAAATAAACAAAGCTAGGTCGCTGTAACGTGCCTGCGGCTGTTGTAACGCACCCCGACACACTCTTCACAGAGGCGAGTTTAGGCGTATCGCACAACTGTCTTTATTTCTGTGTATGCGGCTGCCTGGTGTCGGCGGGCTGGGCACCACAGTGTGTGAGCATTGTCACGCTCAGCACACACGTGTACTAGTAGGGTCAATACCTAGTACTCATTTTCTCTTTCGTTCTTTCTAACCCCTGTTCCACAGCTCGCACACCAGTAGTTACCGCGTCTGTTGCTCTTCCAGGCGGCATACGTCTTTGTTCAAACATTTCATATAGCATCAAATGCTTGCGCTTCCACAGGCATGACGAGTCATAGTCGTCGTGTAGTGTGAGCAGCAGTCAGGGTGTATCGGGGTGAATTGCGCAGCTTTTGCCTTTTCGGTCGGACACAGACGTAGAGCCGTTAAGGAAGCTAGATATTTTTCACTAGTCGACCACAATATGTCCGCGCCGCGTGAAAACGTGTGTACCCTCTCTGTCCACGTATTACGGTGAAAGAGACTGATGTGCTACACCCACACACTCACATGCAAACAGATACTTAAGTAACTAGATATATTAACGTTCCAACGCTGTGCGCTGGCTTTTCACATAGTGTGTGGACCGCCTCGCTCCCTAGTGCAACGGTCAGCACACGACACGAGTTCAGCGCGCCCAGAATGGTGTTCGCTGTGTCTCCCGCGATAGTGGGCAGAAGCGCCGCGATAGAAATGCATCCAACTGTACTGCCTTCTCAAAAGTTCTTTACGTGCGCCTCTTCAGATATTTGCGCGTTCAACGAAATGGACCCTCTGAGCACGTACATTCCACATACCTGCTTTGACATACCTACGTGAAAGGCGCAACCATGAAAGGTGCAACCGTGGAAGTGATTGGTTGCTGATGGAGCGAGGCGCTTCATGATGTGAAGCGGACATGCGCAGAAGGGATAGCAGGAAGCCAGGATATTTGGGCATCCAACGAATAAAGCTTGCGAAACCATCTGCAGTGCAGGTCGGCAAGTAGGTCGTCACAAGCGTTGCCCTGACGCGTGTCAGCTATTGGTGCTAGAATATCCAATCGGAGAAGCGGGGGGCTGGTCTCCGTGCGCTCGATACCGCCGTATTGTCTACGCTGATGCAAGAACTGTTCCCACTTCTTCGACCAGATAAACAACATACGATCCAGTTTGGAGGACGAACGTGCCCGCCATCGTTAACTGTCTGGCAACGTTCGTTTACATCCGAAACGCAGGTATCTGTGCTACGCTGGAAGTCAATGAGTGGTCAGGCGCCGCGCCTTCATATTCACCACTGCAATATGCGCGAGCGCCAAGATGGGTGTCTGATCAGGTTCCAAAGAAGGAGCGAAACCTGATCAGACGGTGTGTTTGAGCGGACACGCTTCCTGCCGTGCCATCAAACACTAGCGTCGACAGCGTGCAGAGGAGAGATTGGACCAGGCGATTATTTCGGCGGCCACGAAGAAAAAAGGTTTTTGACCATTCCTGGGGTCCTGTGCTTTTGCGGTAAAACTGCCGCCATGCCAGTGTGTCTTGCTGGTATCCGAAGACCCCGTTTGACTGCAGTTTCAGTCGACAAACGTCCGAGTACCTTGTCGCTGCCGACAGCAGGAGCGCGACACGGTGATCCCTGCACCGTGGTCACCTGGACCGAAGGGTATTGACTAGTCGGGAAGAAGTGCTGGTGCAAGCTGCGTCCTGATTCCTGATTGTGTCGTTGTGTGCTTACCGCTGCCTTTCTCACGCAAAAGCGTCAAGCGGATCTGTTCACTCAGTCCCCCTTGACGAATGGCCGCGAAAAACCTGCATTCTGGCATTTCACCGCTTCAGCTAATTCGGCTCGCAGACTTTTTTCTCTATGCGTGTGACGCTTTAACCTACTGTTCCAGCACATCTGTGCAACGCACACGCATTTCTGCGATATGTTATTGGGCGGGCACAACGTTGGGAAATACACGTTCTGGGCGCGTCTGTCTCCGATTCACAGTGGGCGCTTGAACTCCGCTCTCCACGTACTGTGCGTCTGAATGGGCTGCTGGTCCAGCATGAAGATATCATTTGGGAATGGGTGTGCTGTCGACAAGCAGCTGGTCCAGCCTACCCGAAGTAGGGAGCAAGGTCAGTACTCCGGGCCGGCCAGAGAGCTTGGCCCTGAAGCGTAGATGATCCCAGATACCCACTGAGGACTGCAAACCTGTTTTGCTGTGTTCCAACAACAGCGGCCCAAGGGCAGCGCAAAAGCATGTCATCAGCAACCCAGGATGAAACAGTATCACCACCGGGGCAATACAACGTGCTAGTCCTGCAGGAGCAAGCACGGTTTGAACTAGACTCTCGCTATATACCGACTTGCGTCTGACCACATCATCTTACAAAAACTCGTCGAAGTTCGCTTCCTCCTCCGTTTTGACGACGAAGCTTTTTGTAAATAAACAAAGCTAGGTCGCTGTAACGTGCCTGCGGCTGTTGTAACGCACCCCGACACACTCTTCACAGAGGCGAGTTTAGGCGTATCGCACAACTGTCTTTATTTCTGTGTATGCGGCTGCCTGGTGTCGGCGGGCTGGGCACCACAGTGTGTGAGCATTGTCACGCTCAGCACACACGTGTACTAGTAGGGGTCAATACCTAGTACTCATTTTCTCTTTCGTTCTTTCTAACCCCTGTTCCACAGCTCGCACACCAGTAGTTACCGCGTCTGTTGCTCTTCCAGGCGGCATACGTCTTTGTTCAAACATTTCATATAGCATCAAATGCTTGCGCTTCCACAGGCATGACGAGTCATAGTCGTCGTGTAGTGTGAGCAGCAGTCAGGGTGTATCGGGGTGAATTGCGCAGCTTTTGCGTTTTCGGTCGGACACAGACGTAGAGCCGTTAAGGAAGCTAGATATTTTTCACTAGTCGACCACAATATGTCCGCGCCGCGTGAAAACGTGAGTACCCTCTCTGTCCACGTATTACGGTGAAAGAGACTGATGTGCTACACCCACACACTCACATGCAAACAGATACTTAAGTAACTAGATATATTAACGTTCCAACGCTGTGCGCTGGCTTTTCACATAGTGTGTGGACCGCCTCGCTCCCTAGTGCAACGGTCAGCACACGACACGAGTTCAGCGCGCCCAGAATGGTGTTCGCTGTGTCTCCCGCGATAGTGGGCAGAAGCGCCGCGATAGAAATGCATCCAACTGTACTGCCTTCTCAAAAGTTCTTTACGTGCGCCTCTTCAGATATTTGCGCGTTCAACGAAATGGACCCTCTGAGCACGTACATTCCACATACCTGCTTTGACATACCTACGTGAAAGGCGCAACCATGAAAGGTGCAACCGTGGAAGTGATTGGTTGCTGATGGAGCGAGGCGCTTCATGATGTGAAGCGGACATGCGCAGAAGCGGATAGCAGGAAGCCAGGGATATTTGGGCATCCAACGAATAAAGCTTGCGAAACCATCTGCAGTGCAGGTCGGCGAGTAGGTCGTCACAAGCGTTGCCCTGACGCGTGTCAGCTATTGGTGCTAGAATATCCAATCGGAGAAGCGGGGCTGGTCTCCGTGCGCTCGATACCGCCGTATTGTCTACGCTGATGCAAGAACTGTTCCCACTTCTTCGACCAGATAAACAACATACGATCCAGTTTGGAGGACGAACGTGCCCGCCATCGTTAACTGTCTGGCAACGTTCGTTTACATCCGAAACGCAGGTATCTGTGCTACGCTGGAAGTCAATGAGTGGTCAGGCGCCGCGCCTTCATATTCACCACTGCAATATGCGCGAGCGCGAAGATGGGTGTCTGTAGTTGACGTTCCAAAGAAGAAGCGAAACCTGATCAGACGGTGTGTTTGAGCGGACACGCTTCCTGCCGTGCCATCAAACACTAGCGTCGACAGCGTGCAGAGGAGAGATTGGACCAGGCGATTATTTCGGCGGCCACGAAGAGAAAAGGTTTTTGACCATTCCTGGGGTCCTGTGCTTTTGCGGTAAAACTGCCGCCATGCCAGTGTGTCTTGCTGGTATCCGAAGACCCCGTTTGACTGCAGTTTCAGTCGACAAACGTCCGAGTACCTTGTCGCTGCCGACAGCAGGAGCGCGACACGGTGATCCCTGCACCGTGGTCACCTGGACCGAAGGGTATTGACTAGTCGGGAAGAAGTGCTGGTGCAAGCTGCGTCCTGATTCCTGATTGTGTCGTTGTGTGCTTACCGCTGCCTTTCTCACGCAAAAGCGTCAAGCGGATCTCTTCACTCAGTCCCCCTTGACGAATGGCCGCGAAAAACCTGCATTCTGGCATTTCACCGCTTCAGCTAATTCGGCTCGCAGACTTTTTTCTCTATGCGTGTGACGCTTTAACCTACTGTTCCAGCACATCTGTGCAACGCACACGCATTTCTGCGATATGTTATTGGGCGGGCACAACGTTGGGAAATACACGTTCTGGGCGCGTCTGTCTCCGATTCACAGTGGGCGCTTGGAACTCCGCTCTCCACGTACTGTGCGTCTGAATGGGCTGCTGGTCCAGCATGAAGATATCATTTGGGAATGGGTGTGCTGTCGACAAGCAGCTGGTCCAGCCTACTCCGAAGTAGGGAGCAAGGTCAGTACTCCGGGCCGGCCAGAGAGCTTGGCCCTGAAGCGTAGATGATCGCAGATACCCACTGAGGACTGCAAACCTGTTTTGCTGTGTTCCAAGCAACAGCGGCCCAAGGGCAGCGCAAAAAGCATGTCATCAGCAACCCAGGATGAAACAGTATCACCACCGGGGCAATACAACGTGCTAGTCCTGCAGGAGCAAGCACGGTTTGAACTAGACTCTCGCTATATACCGACTTCGTGACCACATCATCTTACAAAAACTCGTCGAAGTTCGCTTCCTCCTCCGTTTTGACCACGAAGCTTTTTGTAAATAAACAAAGCTAGGTCGCTGTAACGTGCCTGCGGCTGTTGTAACGCACCCCGACACACTCTTCACAGAGGCGAGTTTAGGCGTATCGCACAACTGTCTTTATTTCTGTGTATGCGGCTGCCTGGTGTCGGCGGGCTGGGCACCACAGTGTGTGAGCATTGTCACGCTCAGCACACACGTGTACTAGTAGGGGTCAATACCTAGTACTCATTTTCTCTTTCGTTCTTTCTAACCCCTGTTCCACAGCTCGCACACCAGTAGTTACCGCGTCTGTTGCTCTTCCAGGCGGCATACGTCTTTGTTCAAACATTTCATATAGCATCAAATGCTTGCGCTTCCACAGGCATGACGAGTCATAGTCGTCGTGTAGTGTGAGCAGCAGTCAGGTGTATCGGGGTGAATTGCGCAGCTTTTGCGTTTTCGGTCGGACACAGACGTAGAGCCGTTAAGGAAGCTAGATATTTTCACTAGTCGACCACAATATGTCCGCGCCGCGTGAAAACGTGAGTACCCTCTCTGTCCACGTATTACGGTGAAAGAGACTGATGTGCTACACCCACACACTCACATGCAAACAGATACTTAAGTAACTAGATATATTAACGTTCCAACGCTGTGCGCTGGCTTTTCACATAGTGTGTGGACCGCCTCGCTCCCCTAGTGCAACGGTCAGCACACGACACGAGTTCAGCGCGCCCAGAATGGTGTTCGCTGTGTCTCCCGCGATAGTGGGCAGAAGCGCCGCGATAGAAATGCATCCAACTGTACTGCCTTCTCAAAAGTTCTTTACGTGCGCCTCTTCAGATATTTGCGCGTTCAACGAAATGGACCCTCTGAGCACGTACATTCCACATACCTGCTTTGACATACCTACGTGAAAGGCGCAACCATGAAAGGTGCAACCGTGGAAGTGATTGGTTGCTGATGGAGCGAGGCGCTTCATGATGTGAAGCGGACATGCGCAGAAGCGGATAGCAGGAAGCCAGGGATATTTGGGCATCCAACGAATAAAGCTTGCGAAACCATCTGCAGTGCAGGTCGGCAAGTAGGTCGTCACAAGCGTTGCCCTGACGCGTGTCAGCTATTGGTGCTAGAATATCCAATCGGAGAAGCGGGGGGCTGGTCTCCGTGCGCTCGATACCGCCGTATTGTCTACGCTGATGCAAGAACTGTTCCCACTTCTTCGACCAGATAAACAACATACGATCCAGTTTGGAGGACGAACGTGCCCGCCATCGTTAACTGTCTGGCAACGTTCGTTTACATCCGAAACGCAGGTATCTGTGCTACGCTGGAAGTCAATGAGTGGTCAGGCGCCGCGCCTTCATATTCACCACTGCAATATGCGCGAGCGCCAAGATGGGTGTCTGTAGTCGACGTTCCAAAGAAGAAGCGAAACCTGATCAGACGGTGTGTTTGAGCGGACACGCTTCCTGCCGTGCCATCAAACACTAGCGTCGACAGCGTGCAGAGGAGAGATTGGACCAGGCGATTATTTCGGCGGCCACGAAGAAAAAAGGTTTTTGACCATTCCTGGGGTCCTGTGCTTTTGCGGTAAAACTGCCGCCATGCCAGTGTGTCTTGCTGGTATCCGAAGACCCCGTTTGACTGCAGTTTCAGTCGACAAACGTCCGAGTACCTTGTCGCTGCCGACAGCAGGAGCGCGACACGGTGATCCCTGCACCGTGGTCACCTGGACCGAAGGGTATTGACTAGTCGGGAAGAAGTGCTGGTGCAAGCTGCGTCCTGATTCCTGATTGTGTCGTTGTGTGCTTACCGCTGCCTTTCTCACGCAAAGCGTCAAGCGGATCTGTTCACTCAGTCCCCTGACGAATGGCCGCGAAAAACCTGCATTCTGGCATTTCACCGCTTCAGCTAATTCGGCTCGCAGACTTTTTTCTCTATGCGTGTGACGCTTTAACCTACTGTTCCAGCACATCTGTGCAACGCACACGCATTTCTGCGATATGTTATTGGGCGGGCACAACGTTGGGAAATACACGTTCTGGGCGCGTCTGTCTCCGATTCACAGTGGGCGCTTGGAACTCCGCTCTCCACGTACTGTGCGTCTGAATGGGCTGCTGGTCCAGCATGAAGATATCATTTGGGAATGGGTGTGCTGTCGACAAGCAGCTGGTCCAGCCTACTCCGAAGTAGGGAGCAAGGTCAGTACTCCGGGCCGGCCAGAGAGCTTGGCCCTGAAGCGTAGATGATCCCAGATACCCACTGAGGACTGCAAACCTGTTTTGCTGTGTTCCAAGCAACAGCGGCCCAAGGGCAGCGCAAAAGCATGTCATCAGCAACCCAGGATGAAACAGTATCACCACCGGGGCAATACAACGTGCTAGTCCTGCAGGAGCAAGCACGGTTTGAACTAGACTCTCGCTATATACCGACTTGTGGCGTCTGACCACATCATCTTACAAAAACTCGTCGAAGTTCGCTTCCTCCTCTTCGTTTTGACCACGAAGCTTTTTGTAAATAAACAAAGCTAGGTCGCTGTAACGTGCCTGCGGCTGTTGTAACGCACCCCGACACACTCTTCACAGAGGCGAGTTTAGGCGTATCGCACAACTGTCTTTATTTCTGTGTATGCGGCTGCCTGGTGTCGGCGGGCTGGGCACCACAGTGTGTGAGCATTGTCACGCTCAGCACACACGTGTACTAGTAGGGGTCAATACCTAGTACTCATTTTCTCTTTCGTTCTTTCTAACCCCTGTTCCACAGCTCGCACACCAGTAGTTACCGCGTCTGTTGCTCTTCCAGGCGGCATACGTCTTTGTTCAAACATTTCATATAGCATCAAATGCTTGCGCTTCCACAGGCATGACGAGTCATAGTCGTCGTGTAGTGTGAGCAGCAGTCAGGTGTATCGGGGTGAATTGCGCAGCTTTTGCGTTTTCGGTCGGACACAGACGTAGAGCCGTTAAGAAGCTAGATATTTTTCACTAGTCGACCACAATATGTCCGCGCCGCGTGAAAACGTGAGTACCCTCTCTGTCCACGTATTACGGTGAAAGAGACTGATGTGCTACACCCACACACTCACATGCAAACAGATACTTAAGTAACTAGATATATTAACGTTCCAACGCTGTGCGCTGGCTTTTCACATAGTGTGTGGACCGCCTCGCTCCCCTAGTGCAAGGGTCAGCACACGACACGAGTTCAGCGCGCCCAGAATGGTGTTCGCTGTGTCTCCCGCGATAGTGGGCAGAAGCGCCGCGATAGAAATGCATCCAACTGTACTGCCTTCTCAAAAGTTCTTTACGTGCGCCTCTTCAGATATTTGCGCGTTCAACGAAATGGACCCTCTGAGCACGTACATTCCACATACCTGCTTTGACATACCTACGTGAAAGGCGCAACCATGAAAGGTGCAACCGTGGAAGTGATTGGTTGCTGATGGAGCGAGGCGCTTCATGATGTGAAGCGGACATGCGCAGAAGCGGATAGCAGGAAGCCAGGGATATTTGGGCTTCCAACGAATAAAGCTTGCGAAACCATCTGCAGTGCAGGTCGGCGAGTAGGTCGTCACAAGCGTTGCCCTGACGCGTGTCAGCTATTGGTGCTAGAATATCCAATCGGAGAAGCGGGGGGCTGGTCTCCGTGCGCTCGATACCGCCGTATTGTCTACGCTGATGCGAGAACTGTTCCCACTTCTTCGACCAGATAAACAACATACGATCCAGTTTGGAGGACGAACGTGCCCGCCATCGTTAACTGTCTGGCAACGTTCGTTTACATCCGAAACGCAGGTATCTGTGCTACGCTGGAAGTCAATGAGTGGTCAGGCGCCGCGCCTTCATATTCACCACTGCAATATGCGCGAGCGCCAAGATGGGTGTCTGTAGTTGACGTTCCAAAGAAGAAGCGAAACCTGATCAGACGGTGTGTTTGAGCGGACACGCTTCCTGCCGTGCCATCAAACACTAGCGTCGACAGCGTGCAGAGGAGAGATTGGACCAGGCGATTATTTCGGCGGCCACGAAGAAAAAAGGTTTTTGACCATTCCTGGGGTCCTGTGCTTTTGCGGTAAAACTGCCGCCATGCCAGTGTGTCTTGCTGGTATCCGAAGACCCCGTTTGACTGCAGTTTCAGTCGACAAACGTCCGAGTACCTTGTCGCTGCCGACAGCAGGAGCGCGACACGGTGATCCCTGCACCGTGGTCACCTGGACCGAAGGGTATTGACTAGTCGGGAAGAAGTGCTGGTGCAAGCTGCGTCCTGATTCCTGATTGTGTCGTTGTGTGCTTACCGCTGCCTTTCTCACGCAAAAGCGTCAAGCGGATCTGTTCACTCAGTCCCCCTTGACGAATGGCCGCGAAAAACCTGCATTCTGGCATTTCACCGCTTCAGCTAATTCGGCTCGCAGACTTTTTCTCTATGCGTGTGACGCTTTAACCTACTGTTCCAGCACATCTGTGCAACGCACACGCATTTCTGCGATATGTTATTGGGCGGGCACAACGTTGGGAAATACACGTTCTGGGCGCGTCTGTCTCCGATTCACAGTGGGCGCTTGGAACTCCGCTCTCCACGTACTGTGCGTCTGAATGGGCTGCTGGTCCAGCATGAAGATATCATTTGGGAATGGGTGTGCTGTCGACAAGCAGCTGGTCCAGCCTACTCCGAAGTAGGGAGCAAGGTCAGTACTCCGGGCCGGCCAGAGAGCTTGGCCCTGAAGCGTAGATGATCCCAGATACCCACTGAGGACTGCAAACCTGTTTTGCTGTGTTCCAAGCAACAGCGGCCCAAGGGCAGCGCAAAAGCATGTCATCAGCAACCCAGGATGAAACAGTATCACCACCGAGGCAATACAACGTGCTAGTCCTGCAGGAGCAAGCACGGTTTGAACTAGACTCTCGCTATATATACCGACTTGTGGCGTCTGACCACATCATCTTACAAAAACTCGTCGAAGTTCGCTTCCTCCTTCGTTTTGACCACGAAGCTTTTTGTAAATAAACAAAGCTAGGTCGTCGCTGTAACGTGCCTGCGGCTGTTGTAACGCACCCCGACACACTCTTCACAGAGGCGAGTTTAGGCGTATCGCACAACTGTCTTTATTTCTGTGTATGCGGCTGCCTGGTGTCGGCGGGCTGGGCACCACAGTGTGTGAGCATTGTCACGCTCAGCACACACGTGTACTAGTAGGGGTCAATACCTAGTACTCATTTTCTCTTTCGTTCTTTCTAACCCCTGTTCCACAGCTCGCACACCAGTAGTTACCGCGTCTGTTGCTCTTCCAGGCGGCATACGTCTTTGTTCAAACATTTCATATAGCATCAAATGCTTGCGCTTCCACAGGCATGACGAGTCATAGTCGTCGTGTAGTGTGAGCAGCAGTCAGGGTGTATCGGGGTGAATTGCGCAGCTTTTGCGTTTTCGGTCGGACACAGACGTAGAGCCGTTAAGGAAGCTAGATATTTTTCACTAGTCGACCACAATATGTCCGCGCCGCGTGAAAACGTGAGTACCCTCTCTGTCCACGTATTACGGTGAAAGAGACTGATGTGCTACACCCACACACTCACATGCAAACAGATACTTAAGTAACTAGATATATTAACGTTCCAACGCTGTGCGCTGGCTTTTCACATAGTGTGTGGACCGCCTCGCTCCCCTAGTGCAACGGTCAGCACACGACACGAGTTCAGCGCGCCCAGAATGGTGTTCGCTGTGTCTCCCGCGATAGTGGGCAGAAGCGCCGCGATAGAAATGCATCCAACTGTACTGCCTTCTCAAAAGTTCTTTACGTGCGCCTCTTCAGATATTTGCGCGTTCAACGAAATGGACCCTCTGAGCACGTACATTCCACATACCTGCTTTGACATACCTACGTGAAAGGCGCAACCATGAAAGGTGCAACCGTGGAAGTGATTGGTTGCTGATGGAGCGAGGCGCTTCATGATGTGAAGCGGACATGCGCAGAAGCGGATAGCAGGAAGCCAGGGATATTTGGGCTTCCAACGAATAAAGCTTGCGAAACCATCTGCAGTGCAGGTCGGCGAGTAGGTCGTCACAAGCGTTGCCCTGACGCGTGTCAGCTATTGGTGCTAGAATATCCAATCGGAGAAGCGGGGCTGGTCTCCGTGCGCTCGATACCGCCGTATTGTCTACGCTGATGCAAGAACTGTTCCCACTTCTTCGACCAGATAAACAACATACGATCCAGTTTGGAGGACGAACGTGCCCGCCATCGTTAACTGTCTGGCAACGTTCGTTTACATCCGAAACGCAGGTATCTGTGCTACGCTGGAAGTCAATGAGTGGTCAGGCGCCGCGCCTTCATATTCACCACTGCAATATGCGCGAGCGCCAAGATGGGTGTCTGTAGTTGACGTTCCAAAGAAGAAGCGAAACCTGATCAGACGGTGTGTTTGAGCGGACACGCTTCCTGCCGTGCCATCAAACACTAGCGTCGACAGCGTGCAGAGGAGAGATTGGACCAGGCGATTATTTCGGCGGCCACGAAGAAAAAGGTTTTTGACCATTCCTGGGGTCCTGTGCTTTTGCGGTAAAACTGCCGCCATGCCAGTGTGTCTTGCTGGTATCCGAAGACCCCGTTTGACTGCAGTTTCAGTCGACAAACGTCCGAGTACCTTGTCGCTGCCGACAGCAGGAGCGCGACACGGTGATCCCTGCACCGTGGTCACCTGGACCGAAGGGTATTGACTAGTCGGGAAGAAGTGCTGGTGCAAGCTGCGTCCTGATTCCTGATTGTGTCGTTGTGTGCTTACCGCTGCCTTTCTCACGCAAAAGCGTCAAGCGGATCTGTTCACTCAGTCCCCCTGACGAATGGCCGCGAAAAACCTGCATTCTGGCATTTCACCGCTTCAGCTAATTCGGCTCGCAGACTTTTTCTCTATGCGTGTGACGCTTTAACCTACTGTTCCAGCACATCTGTGCAACGCACACGCATTTCTGCGATATGTTATTGGGCGGGCACAACGTTGGGAAATACACGTTCTGGGCGCGTCTGTCTCCGATTCACAGTGGGCGCTTGGAACTCCGCTCTCCACGTACTGTGCGTCTGAATGGGCTGCTGGTCCAGCATGAAGATATCATTTGGGAATGGGTGTGCTGTCGACAAGCAGCTGGTCCAGCCTACTCCGAAGTAGGGAGCAAGGTCAGTACTCCGGGCCGGCCAGAGAGCTTGGCCCTGAAGCGTAGATGATCCCAGATACCCACTGAGGACTGCAAACCTGTTTTGCTGTGTTCCAAGCAACAGCGGCCCAAGGGCAGCGCAAAAACATGTCATCAGCAACCCAGGATGAAACAGTATCACCACCGGGGCAATACAACGTGCTAGTCCTGCAGGAGCAAGCACGGTTTGAACTAGACTCTCGCTATATACCGACTTGTGGCGTCTGACCACATCATCTTACAAAACTCGTCGAAGTTCGCTTCCTCCTTCGTTTTGACCACGAAGCTTTTTGTAAATAAACAAAGCTAGGTCGCTGTAACGTGCCTGCGGCTGTTGTAACGCACCCCGACACACTCTTCACAGAGGCGAGTTTAGGCGTATCGCACAACTGTCTTTATTTCTGTGTATGCGGCTGCCTGGTGTCGGCGGGCTGGGCACCACAGTGTGTGAGCATTGTCACGCTCAGCACACACGTGTACTAGTAGGGGTCAATACCTAGTACTCATTTTCTCTTTCGTTCTTTCTAACCCCTGTTCCACAGCTCGCACACCAGTAGTTACCGCGTCTGTTGCTCTTCCAGGCGGCATACGTCTTTGTTCAAACATTTCATATAGCATCAAATGCTTGCGCTTCCACAGGCATGACGAGTCATAGTCGTCGTGTAGTGTGAGCAGCAGTCAGGGTGTATCGGGGTGAATTGCGCAGCTTTTGCGTTTTCGGTCGGACACAGACGTAGAGCCGTTAAGGAAGCTAGATATTTTCACTAGTCGACCACAATATGTCCGCGCCGCGTGAAAACGTGAGTACCCTCTCTGTCCACGTATTACGGTGAAAGAGACTGATGTGCTACACCCACACACTCACATGCAAACAGATACTTAAGTAACTAGATATATTAACGTTCCAACGCTGTGCGCTGGCTTTTCACATAGTGTGTGGACCGCCTCGCTCCCTAGTGCAACGGTCAGCACACGACACGAGTTCAGCGCGCCCAGAATGGTGTTCGCTGTGTCTCCCGCGATAGTGGGCAGAAGCGCCGCGATAGAAATGCATCCAACTGTACTGCCTTCTCAAAGTTCTTTACGTGCGCCTCTTCAGATATTTGCGCGTTCAACGAAATGGACCCTCTGAGCACGTACATTCCACATACCTGCTTTGACATACCTACGTGAAAGGCGCAACCATGAAAGGTGCAACCGTGGAAGTGATTGGTTGCTGATGGAGCGAGGCGCTTCATGATGTGAAGCGGACATGCGCAGAAGCGGATAGCAGGAAGCCAGGGATATTTGGGCTTCCAACGAATAAAGCTTGCGAAACCATCTGCAGTGCAGGTCGGCAAGTAGGTCGTCACAAGCGTTGCCCTGACGCGTGTCAGCTATTGGTGCTAGAATATCCAATCGGAGAAGCGGGGGGCTGGTCTCCGTGCGCTCGATACCGCCGTATTGTCTACGCTGATGCAAGAACTGTTCCCACTTCTTCGACCAGATAAACAACATACGATCCAGTTTGGAGGACGAACGTGCCCGCCATCGTTAACTGTCTGGCAACGTTCGTTTACATCCGAAACGCAGGTATCTGTGCTACGCTGGAAGTCAATGAGTGGTCAGGCGCCGCGCCTTCATATTCACCACTGCAATATGCGCGAGCGCCAAGATGGGTGTCTGTAGTTGACGTTCCAAAGAAGAAGCGAAACCTGATCAGACGGTGTGTTTGAGCGGACACGCTTCCTGCCGTGCCATCAAACACTAGCGTCGACAGCGTGCAGAGGAGAGATTGGACCAGGCGATTATTTCGGCGGCCACGAAGAGAAAAGGTTTTTGACCATTCCTGGGGTCCTGTGCTTTTGCGGTAAAACTGCCGCCATGCCAGTGTGTCTTGCTGGTATCCGAAGACCCCGTTTGACTGCAGTTTCAGTCGACAAACGTCCGAGTACCTTGTCGCTGCCGACAGCAGGAGCGCGACACGGTGATCCCTGCACCGTGGTCACCTGGACCGAAGGGTATTGACTAGTCGGGAAGAAGTGCTGGTGCAAGCTGCGTCCTGATTCCTGATTGTGTCGTTGTGTGCTTACCGCTGCCTTTCTCGCAAAAGCGTCAAGCGGATCTGTTCACTCAGTCCCCCTTGACGAATGGCCGCGAAAAACCTGCATTCTGGCATTTCACCGCTTCAGCTAATTCGGCTCGCAGACTTTTTTCTCTATGCGTGTGACGCTTTAACCTACTGTTCCAGCACATCTGTGCAACGCACACGCATTTCTGCGATATGTTATTGGGTCGGGCACAACGTTGGGAAATACACGTTCTGGGCGCGTCTGTCTCCGATTCACAGTGGGCGCTTGGAACTCCGCTCTCCACGTACTGTGCGTCTGAATGGGCTGCTGGTCCAGCATGAAGATATCATTTGGGAATGGGTGTGCTGTCGACAAGCAGCTGGTCCAGCCTACTCCGAAGTAGGGAGCAAGGTCAGTACTCCGGGCCGGCCAGAGAGCTTGGCCCTGAAGCGTAGATGATCCCAGATACCCACTGAGGACTGCAAACCTGTTTTGCTGTGTTCCAAGCAACAGCGGCCCAAGGGCAGCGCAAAAGCATGTCATCAGCAACCCAGGATGAAACAGTATCACCACCGGGGCAATACAACGTGCTAGTCCTGCAGGAGCAAGCACGGTTTGAACTAGACTCTCGCTATATACCGACTTGTGGCGTCTGACCACATCATCTTACAAAAACTCGTCGAAGTTCGCTTCCTCCTTCGTTTTGACCACGAAGCTTTTTGTAAATAAACAAAGCTAGGTCGCTGTAACGTGCCTGCGGCTGTTGTAACGCACCCCGACACACTCTTCACAGAGGCGAGTTTAGGCGTATCGCACAACTGTCTTTATTTCTGTGTATGCGGCTGCCTGGTGTCGGCGGGCTGGGCACCACAGTGTGTGAGCATTGTCACGCTCAGCACACACGTGTACTAGTAGGGGTCAATACCTAGTACTCATTTTCTCTTTCGTTCTTTCTAACCCCTGTTCCACAGCTCGCACACCAGTAGTTACCGCGTCTGTTGCTCTTCCAGGCGGCATACGTCTTTGTTCAAACATTTCATATAGCATCAAATGCTTGCGCTTCCACAGGCATGACGAGTCATAGTCGTCGTGTAGTGTGAGCAGCAGTCAGGGTGTATCGGGGTGAATTGCGCAGCTTTGCGTTTTCGGTCGGACACAGACGTAGAGCCGTTAAGGAAGCTAGATATTTTTCACTAGTCGACCACAATATGTCCGCGCCGCGTGAAAACGTGAGTACCCTCTGTCCACGTATTACGGTGAAAGAGACTGATGTGCTACACCCACACACTCACATGCAAACAGATACTTAAGTAACTAGATATATTAACGTTCCAACGCTGTGCGCTGGCTTTTCACATAGTGTGTGGACCGCCTCGCTCCCTAGTGCAACGGTCAGCACACGACACGAGTTCAGCGCGCCCAGAATGGTGTTCGCTGTGTCTCCCGCGATAGTGGGCAGAAGCGCCGCGATAGAAATGCATCCAACTGTACTGCCTTCTCAAAGTTCTTTACGTGCGCCTCTTCAGATATTTGCGCGTTCAACGAAATGGACCCTCTGAGCACGTACATTCCACATACCTGCTTTGACATACCTACGTGAAAGGCGCAACCATGAAAGGTGCAACCGTGGAAGTGATTGGTTGCTGATGGAGCGAGGCGCTTCATGATGTGAAGCGGACATGCGCAGAAGCGGATAGCAGGAAGCCAGGGATATTTGGGCTTCCAACGAATAAAGCTTGCGAAACCATCTGCAGTGCAGGTCGGCAAGTAGGTCGTCACAAGCGTTGCCCTGACGCGTGTCAGCTATTGGTGCTAGAATATCCAATCGGAGAAGCGGGGCTGGTCTCCGTGCGCTCGATACCGCCGTATTGTCTACGCTGATGCAAGAACTGTTCCCACTTCTTCGACCAGATAAACAACATACGATCCAGTTTGGAGGACGAACGTGCCCGCCATCGTTAACTGTCTGGCAACGTTCGTTTACATCCGAAACGCAGGTATCTGTGCTACGCTGGAAGTCAATGAGTGGTCAGGCGCCGCGCCTTCATATTCACCACTGCAATATGCGCGAGCGCCAAGATGGGTGTCTGTAGTTGACGTTCCAAAGAAGAAGCGAAACCTGATCAGACGGTGTGTTTGAGCGGACACGCTTCCTGCCGTGCCATCAAACACTAGCGTCGACAGCGTGCAGAGGAGAGATTGGACCAGGCGATTATTTCGGCGGCCACGAAGAAAAAGGTTTTTGACCATTCCTGGGGTCCTGTGCTTTTGCGGTAAAACTGCCGCCATGCCAGTGTGTCTTGCTGGTATCCGAAGACCCCGTTTGACTGCAGTTTCAGTCGACAAACGTCCGAGTACCTTGTCGCTGCCGACAGCAGGAGCGCGACACGGTGATCCCTGCACCGTGGTCACCTGGACCGAAGGGTATTGACTAGTCGGGAAGAAGTGCTGGTGCAAGCTGCGTCCTGATTCCTGATTGTGTCGTTGTGTGCTTACCGCTGCCTTTCTCACGCAAAGCGTCAAGCGGATCTGTTCACTCAGTCCCCCTGACGAATGGCCGCGAAAAACCTGCATTCTGGCATTTCACCGCTTCAGCTAATTCGGCTCGCAGACTTTTTCTCTATGCGTGTGACGCTTTAACCTACTGTTCCAGCACATCTGTGCAACGCACACGCATTTCTGCGATATGTTATTGGGCGGGCACAACGTTGGGAAATACACGTTCTGGGGCGCGTCTGTCTCCGATTCACAGTGGGCGCTTGGAACTCCGCTCTCCACGTACTGTGCGTCTGAATGGGCTGCTGGTCCAGCATGAAGATATCATTTGGGAATGGGTGTGCTGTCGACA
>JAEOAE010003691.1:0-28534 GCA_036365155.1 Meriones psammophilus | reverse complement strand
TCTTGGCTAATGCCTCGGTGGTAACTCCAACAGCCACCAATGAGATGGCAGTAACAATGGTGGCTGTAATTCCAAGATCCCTTTTCTGTCTGAAGAGAGTCATAGCGTAAGGGGCATCAATGGGCACAGGCACCCAGCGAGGCATGCGAGTAACCAGCTAGTAAATTTACTAGCATTCCAGCATTGGGCAAAAAAGCAAGTATCATTACCACAATTACTTGGCTCTATCTGGCTAATAATGAATAAAAATGGGGGATATAGACAAACAGGTGTGGGCTTATAGGAAATATTATGAGAAGCCTTAACCCCCTCGTTGGAACATCCTGCATCAGTTCTAGAACTAGCAGTGGTGGTGTCCGAGGTCTGAGTAGGTTCAGGAGACCATTGCCCCCAGGGGTGAGACGTGCTCCATGTAAATTGACTAACTCCATGTTTTCCTCCACTTTTGAAAGTCATTTAAGGTTCTTAAATTATTTTTCCCTTTTTTTTTTTTTTTTTTCATCAATTACACTTTATTCATTCTGCATCCCCCCATAAGCCCCTCCCTCCTCCCCTCCCAATCACACCCTCCCTCCTCCCTCTGGATGCATGCCACTCCTCAAGTCCACTGATATGGGAGGTTCTCCTCTCCTTTCTGATCTTAGTCCATCAGTTCACATCAAAAGTGGCTGCATTGTCCTCTACTGTGGCCTGGTAAGGCTGCTCCCCCTCAGGAGGAGGTGACTAAGGAGCAGGCCAGTCAGTTCATGTCAGAGGCAGTCCCTCTTCACATTACTATGGAACCCAATTGGACTCTGAACTGCCCTGGGCTACATCTGTGCAGGGGTTCTGGGTTATCTCCATGAATAGTCCTTGGTTGGAGTATGAGTCTCTGGGAAGTTCCCTGTGTTCAAATTTTCTTGTTCTGTTGCTCTCCTTGTGGAGACCCTGTCCTCTCCAGCTCTTACTATTTCCCAGTTCTTACATAAAATTCCATTCACTCTGCCCAACAATTGCCCATCAGGTTCAGCATCTGCTTTGATAGTCTGTAGGGCAGAGGCTTTCAGAGGCCCTCTGTGGTAGGTTCCTAGGTTGTTTCCTTTTTTCTTCTTCTTCTGATGTCCATCCTCTTTGCCTTTCAAGATGGGGATTGGACATTTTAGTTAGGGTCCTCTCTCTTGCTTAGTTTCTTTAGATGCACAGGTTTTAGTGGGTTTGTCCTATGTTGTATGTCTATATGAGTGAGTATATACCATGTGTGTCTTTTTGCTTCTGGGACAACTCACTCAGGATGATCCTTTCCAGATCCCACCATTTACCTGCAAATTTCATGATCTCCTCATTTTTCATTGCTGAGTAATATTCCATTGTGTAGATGTACCACAATTTCTGCATCCATTCTTCAGTTGAGGGGCATCTGGGTTGTTTCCAGATTCTGGCTATTACAAATAAAGCTGATACAAACATGGTTGAGCAAATTTCCTTTTTGTGTACTTGAGCCTCTTTTGGATATATGCCTAGGAGTGGTATGGCTGGATCTTGGGGAAGCACTATTCCTAGTTGTCTGAGAAAACGCCACATTGATTTCTAGAGTGGTTGTACAAGTTTACATTCCCACCAGCAGTGGAGAAGGGTTCCTCTTTCTCCACAACCTCTCCAGCATGTGTTGTCACTTGAGTTTTTGATCTTGGCCATTCTCATGGGTGTAAGGTGAAATCTCAGGGTTGTTTGGATTTGCATTTCCCTAATGGCTAGTGAGGTTGAGCATTTCTTTAAGTGCTTCTCTGCCATTCGGTATTCCTCTACAGAGAATTCTCTGTTTAGCTCTGTTCCCCATTTTTTAAGTGGATTACTTGGTTTGCTGGTTTTCAGCTTCTTTAGTTCTTTATATATACTGGATATGAGTCCTCTGTCAGATAAAGGGTTGGTGAAGATTCTTTCCCAATCTGTAGGCGGTTGCTTTGTTTTGATGACAGTGTCCTTTGCTTTGCCTAACCTTTTCAGTTTCATGAGGTCCCATTTATTGATTGTTGCTCTTAGAGCCTGTGATGTTGGTGTTCTGTTCAGGAAGTTTTCCCTGTAGCAATGAGTTCTAGGGTATTCCCCACTTTTTTTTCAAGCCGATTTAATGTGTCTGGTTTTATGTTGAGGTCTTTGATCCACTTGGACTTCAGTTTCGTGCAGGGTGATAAGTATGGATCTATTTTCAGTTTTCTATATGTAGACATCCAGTTAGACCAGCACCATTTGTTGAAGATGCTATCTTTTTTCCATTGTATGGTTTTGGCGTCTTTGTCAAAGATCAGGTGTCCATAAGTATGTGGGTTTATTTCTGGGTCCTCTGTTCCGTTCTATTGATCCACCATTCTGTTTCTATGCCAGTACCATGCAGTTTTTAAAACTGTTGCTCTATAGTACAACTTAAGATCAGGGATGGAGCTACCTCCAGAAGATCTTTTATTGTAGAGGATTGTTTTAGCAATTCTGGGTTTCTTGTTATTCCATATGAAGTTAAGAATTTTTCTTTCCAGGTCTGTAAAGAATTGTGTTGGTAATTTGATGGGAATTGCATTAAATCTGTAGATTGCTTTTGGTAAGATGGCCATTTTTACTATGTTTATCCTGCCAAGCCACGAACATGGGAGATCTTTCCATCTTCTCATATCTTCTTCTAATTCTTTCTTCAGAGACTTGAAATTTTTTTCATACAAGTCTTTGACTTCCTTGGTTAGGGTTACCCCGAGGTACCTTATGTCATTTGTGGCTATTGTGAAGGGTGTTGTTTCCCTGATTTCTTTCTCAGCCCTTTTATCTTTTGTGTACAGGAGGGCTACTGATTTTTTTGAGTTAATTTTGTATCCGGCCACTTTGCTGAAGGTGTTTATCAGCTGGAGGAGCTCCCTGGTAGAGTTTTTGGGGTCACTCACGTATACTATCATATCATCTGCAAATAGTGATAATTTGAATTCTTCCTTTCCAATTTGTATCCCCTTGATCTCCTTCAACTGTCTTATTGCTCTAGCAAGGACTTCCAGAACTATGTTGAAGAGATATGGAGAGAGTGGGCAGCCTTGTCTTGTCCCTGATTTCAGTGGGATTGCTTTAAGTTTCTCTCCATTCAGTTTGATGTTGGCTATAGGTTTGCTGTATATTGCCTTTACTATGTTTAGATATGTGCCTTGTATCCCTGCTCTCTCCAATACTTTAAACATGAATGGATGTTGGATTTTGTCAAAGGCTTTTTCAACATCTAGGGAGATTATCATGTGGTTTTTTTCTTTCAATTTGTTAATATGGTGGATCACATTGTTGGATTTCTGTATATTGAACCACCCCTGCATACCTGGGATGAAGCCTACTTGGTCATGGTGGATGATATCTTTGATGTGTTCTTGTATTCGGTTTGCGAGTATTTTGTTGAGTATTTTTGCCTCCATGTTCATAAGGCCTGAAGTTCTCTTTTTTGGTTGGGTCTTTGTGCGGTTTAGGTACCAAGGTGACTGTGGCTTCATAGAATGAGTTTGGTAATGTTGCTTCTGTTTCGATTTTGTGGAATGGTTTGAAGAGAATTGGAGTTAGCTCTTTTTTGAATGTCTGGTAGATTTCTGTGCTGAAACCATCAGGTCCTGGGCTTTTTTTGGATGGGAGACTTTCGATGACTGCTTCTATTTCCTTGTTGGATATAGGACTATTTAATTGATTTACCTGGTCCTGATTTAGCTTTGGTAAGTGGAATTGATCAAGAAAATTGTCCATTTCATTTAAATTTTCAAATTTTGTTCCGTATAGACTTTTGAAGTAAGTCCTAATGATTTCTTGGATTTCCTCAGTGTCTGTAGTTATGTCCCCCTTTTCATTTCTGACTTTGTTGATTTGGATGGTGTCTCGCTGCCTTTTAGTTAGCTTGGCTAAGGGTTTGTCTATCTTGTTGATTTTCTCAAAGAACCAGCTCTTGGTTTCATTGATTCTTTGAATTGTTTTATTTGTTTCTAATTGATTGATTTCAGCCCTGAGTTTGATTATTTACAGCCATCTGCTCCTTCTTGGTGTGTCTGCTTCTTCTTTTTCTAGGGTTTTTAAGTGAGCCATTAAGTTGCTTGAATGTGCTGTCTCAAATTTCTTCTTGAAGGCACTTAGTGCTATGAACTTTCCTCTTAGCACTGCTTTCATTGTGTCCCATAAGTTTGGGTATGCTGTGCCTTCATTTTCATTGAATTCTAGGAAGTCTTTAATTTCTTTCTTTATTTCTTCTCTGACCCAGCTGTCATTTAGAAGCAGGTTGTTCAGTTTCCATGTATGTGTAGGCTTTTTGCTATTTCTGCTGTTACTGAGGTCCAGCTTTATTCCATGGTGATCAGACAGGATACAAGGGATTATTTCAATCTTCTTGTATCTGTTGAGGCTTGCTTTGTGACCAACTATTTGGTCTATTTTGGAGAAGGTTCCATGAGGTGCTGAGAAGAAGGTAAATTCTTTTGTGTTTGGGTTTAAGGTTCTGTAAATGTCTGTTAGGTCCATTTGATTCATGACCTCTGTTAGAGATATTGTTTCTTTGTTTAATTTCTGTTTAGTTGACCTGTCCTTTGTTGAGAGTGGGGTGTTGCAGTCTCCTACTATTAGTGTGTGGGGATCTATGTGTGGTTTAAGTTTTATCAATGTTTCTTTCACAAATGTGGGTGCCCTTGTATTTGGGGCATAGATGTTCAGGATTGTGATGTCTTCTTGGTGGAATATTCCCTTGATGAGTATGAAGTGTCCTTCCCCATCTCTTTTGATTAATTTTGGTTGAAAGACTATTTTATCAGATATTAGAATGGCTACTCCTGCTTGCTTCTTGCATCCATTTGCTTGGAAAGCTGTCTTCCATCCCTTTACCCTCAGGTAATGTCTATCTTTGTGACTAAGGTGTGTTTCTTGTATACAACAGATTGCTGGGTTTTGTTTACGCATCCATTCTGTTAGTCTGTGTCTTTTTATTGGAGAATTAAGTCCATTGTTATTGAGAGAGATTAATGACCATTGGCTGTTAGATCCTTTGAATTTGATGTTGGCTGTGGTCATATGGTTGTGTGCTTGGTTGCTTTTTGTTTTATTGTATTGTATTTTATTTTCTGTGTTTTCTTGAATGTAGCTAGCTTTCTTGGGTTGTATTTTCCCTTCCAGTGTCTTCTGTAATGCTGTATTTGTTTGTAGGTATTGTTGAAATTTGTTTTTGTCATTGAATATCTTGTTTTCTCTGTCTATGAGGACTGAGAGTTTTGCAGTGTATAGTAGCCTGGGCTGACATCTGTGTTCTCTTAGGGTCTGCATGATATCTGTCCAGGCCCTTCTGGCTTTCATAGTCTCTGTTGAAAAGTCAGGTGTGATTCTAATGGGTTTGCCATTATATGTTACTTGGCCTTTTTCTCTTGCAGCTTTTAGTATTTTTTCTTTGTTCTGTATACTTACGGTTTTGATTATTATGTGGTGGGAGGATTTTCTTTTCTGGTCTAATTTATTGGGTGTTCTATAGGCCTCTTGTATTCTTATTGGTCTCTCCTTTACGTTGGGGAAATTTTCTTCAATGATTTTGTTGAAAATATTTTCTGGGCCTTGGTGCAGGGAATCTTCTTTTTTCTCTATTCCTATTATTCTTAGGTTTTGTCTTTTTATGTTGTCTTGAATTTCTTGGACGGTCTGTGTCAGGAATTTTTTAGATTTAACATTTTCTTTGACAGATACATCTATTTCTTCCATTGTATCTTCCACACCTGAGATTCTTTCTTCCATTTCTTGTAGCCTATTGGTTATGCTAACCTCTGTAGTTCCTGCTTTCTTTCCTAAGTTCTTTCTCTCGACCATTTCTTCCATTTGTGTTTTTTTTTTTTTTTTTTTCAATTCTATCTTCAGGTCTTGAGCTATTTTGTTGGTTTCCTTCCCCTGTCTGACTGTATTTTCATGTTTTTCTGTCAATTCCTTCAGCTGTTTGTTTGAACAATCCACTGTTTCTTTTATTTCATTCAGTGATTTAAGCATTTCCTCTCTAAAGGCCACTGACTGTTTGGCTGCAGCTTCCTGTATTTCATCACGGATGGCCATAATCTCCTTGTCTTTAATTTCCTCCATTTCTTTACGGATAGCCATGATCTGTTTGTTTTTATCTTCCTCTAATTCTTTTCGTATTTTATTTGTTTCCTCTGTTATCTTCTTCATGATCATAGATGTTAGGTCATCTCCTTGAATTTCATTTATGCTGGGGTGTCTAGGGCTATTTGCCCTTGGATAACTGGGTTCTGGAGATGCCATATTGCTCTGGCTTTTATTGGTTGAACTTTTACGCTGTCCTCTACCCATTGGGCTATCTTAGTTGTTTGAATTTAGTTTCTGGTTGTTCCTGGACTGTTGTAGTGGAGAGAATCCCTTTGGCAGGAAGATGGTTTTTCCTGAAGGAAGCCTTCCCAGCTTTTTGGGTATAGTCACTGGATGTCCGGTGTTTTTCAGGAGTTGCTACAGCTCACCTCAGGTATAGAGACCTGGGTAGTAACTGTGGTCCTGATTAGTCGAGATGGCTCTCCTCTCACTTGGAGAAGTCCTGGAGACAGCTGCCCTCCTTCTGGGTTTCTTGCTGTAAATTTAGTGATCAGCTGCTGTAACCTGTGTGTCCCATGGTTTGGTCGGTTTTGTTAGGGATAACTGGTTGCCCCTTGGAGCAGTATCTGGGGGTTGATCTCAGGGTTCCTGGTGTTTTGTAGGTCTGAGGTTGGTGCTCTGTGCCCCAGAACCCAAGAGGTAATCTGTGGCGGGTGAGTACTGCTCTGGTGTCTTGGGGCACTCAGTTCTGTCTGTAAGGAATAGTTGGTATGAAGCAGGCCTCTGAGCTGGCGGAGCATTCGCCCACCTGCTAGTCTGTGGGAGCTGAGTTTCTAATCACTCTGTGCTCCCTGTTTGGGCCCAGATCTGTGATGGCTGGCTGTACTCACCTGTTTGCGATCTGCAGTCTGCTAGACTTTCCCTAGGTGACCCCAGCAGCACGGTTTCTTCACTCTCTGTGGGGTCCTCTCCGGACAGGGGTTCCCAGTCCCTGTTGTACTGGGGTGTGCAGCTTGTCTATACCGCTGAGCTGAGCGCGCAGGAGTTCAGCTGTGATGGCGGCAGAGACCTTCCTGGGAAAGACTGGGTGACCTTCGATCAGACCCGCAACCTTGTTCCCCCGTGGGGTCCCCCCTCGCCTGGGACTCCCAGTCTCAGGCACCCTTGTGCCCACTGATCAGCCTGGGAAAGTGATTGGGACACACACGCTTGCAGCTCCAGCCCGGAGACACAAAGCCCGTGTTACCTGGGATTTCTTCCGGGTTCTGGCTGGGTAGCCGTGAGTGGACCCGACCGATTCCCATGGCGTGGGAACCTCCCCTCACCTGGGAAACACGATCGATGTAGTTTCAGGGCCCAGAGTTCAGTCTCCTGCTCTCTGCACGGAGAGTGCTGTCCTGCTTCTCAGACGCGGTGCTCTCCCAGCGCTGCCATCTTCGCTCCCCCCTCCACTGTCCACACATTAATTCCTTTTGCTAAATAAATGAGTACTGAATAATATTTTTACCCTTTCATACAAATAGAAACAACACCATTAATAGGATGTATTTTCAAAATAAGTGTTCGATATGTTCAATTTGCAGCATAAATCAATATATTCCAAATCAAGTTCCTAACAATTTATAACAAGAAAGCTGATTTCAAAACTATGTGCTATGTGAAATAATATACATATAGGCACAACATGACTTCTGTACTTACTATGAAGCTAAAAATATCACGAAAGTATATAATATTTATAAAAGAATAAATGAATAAAGATAAAAAGAGAAAAATAACCTCAAAATAAAGTCAAATTTTTATCAAAATACCTAAGGAAAGTAAGTCAGATAAAATGTGAACTTGACCAATGTTAAATATGATTGCATGTATACAAAATAAAACAAATACAGAGGTCATCACTCCTACAAAAAAAACCCAAATAGACAGTTTGTAACAGTTTTTACACAGAAGATTGTAGACAGAAGCACCATGTTTGAAAGCAATGTTTAATTGAGTGGCAGAAACTGTTCAATCAGAGAAAGACTTGACAGAATAGGCTAAGCCAAATTTCAGGAGAGGAGAGAGGAAAGGAAAGCTACTTCAGGGGCAATGCATAGAGACAGGATGTAGTTCTAGAGGAGATGTTTACACAGAGAGGTTGACTGAGAGAACAAGCTAGTCAACAGAGAAGACAGAATGAGCCAGAGAAGGAGGCAGAAGATTGGAGCAGATGGCTGAAGTTGGTTTGAGGCCAAGAAAAGCAACTCAGAGCCTGAGAGAGAAGCCAGATTGAATCACTCAGCTTAGAGAGGAGTCTGAGCCAGAACAGCTGAAATGAACAAGTCAGCCAGAACTCAGAAAGAACTAGAAAGTGTGAGCTTATTAAGCAGTAAGGCACAGAGGCTGAAAACATTCTAGGCTTAGATTACATTATATGGAAGCTAGATGCATCCAGTGAGAGACCAAAGGATAAAGTAGCAGCGAGTAGTAGCGATCGTTAAGACGGTAGAGTAGGTGTGGTAAAGTAGTTAGTAAATGCCCTGAGAGGGAGAGCTACCTCGCTGCGTTCTTTCCCCACCCACTAGAGATACAGTTGCTAGGAAACTGGACCCTCCCCCTAGGGAGGGACACCTGGTCATTAATGGTCTGGGAACCTTCCTATAGCCAATCGATTCAAAATGTAGCATCTTGACCAATAGATGCCTGCCAGGCAGGAATCGCCCCTGCCTTGGGCATGCTGGGATGGGCCAGAATCTATAAATCACCTAACTAACCTGGGGCGGTGCGCTCAGCTCCCACCGTTTCGTTGGTGGGGTTGTGTAGGCCCAAGCTGCAGCTTGTAATTTACAATAAAAAGACCCTCATGTGTTTTGCAACAGAGTCGATTCCTGGAGGTCTTTTGGGGGCTCGCGAACTGGGTATAACACCAGGACTAGATCTAAGTAAGCAGGAGCTGGTACTAAGCCTCAAATACAACCACAATAGGAGAATAAAAGTCCTTTTACAGGCCAGAGCTGCAGAGTCTCCTCTCCAGGAGGAGAGGCTGGTAGGGCAAGGGCCTCTGCCCAGGTCACCACATCCAGTCTGGCTCACAGTCCATCCCACTTCTAACACAAGTGACTCAGATAGCTCAGCATTCCTAAGGCTAGGACAAAGGACCTCACAAGCAGCTAATGGCTGCAGGTTCCCACCCAGCCCAGGAAAGACCAACCACCCCTGCTCCTGCTGTTCAGCCTCCTGTTCCAGCATGTTGAGGGTGGCGGCCACACACTCACCATGTTGCGACTTTGGAACTCACCTGAAATCCCCTCACAGGACCCAGCAGCTGAGCTCGGACCACAGCAGGCGAACCATTCCACACAGCTCAGCTACGGAATATACCCTGAACACCAGCACCGCCCAGAAGAACTCTCCTCTTCCTCTGATCACAGGATTCACCTGGAAGTCCTGATTGGCCACTGAGTCTTGAGTGACGTGAGCACCTCCCCTAGGGTCACAGTGTACTGAGGGGACAAAGCATTGTGCTTCCTGGCCCAGGAGGCCTGAGTGCATGTTTGCTAATTACAAAGACCAAAGAGGACCTGGCTGATGGAGGAAGCTAACCCTGGAGAAGACTATGCTCCACACAGGGACCTTGAATCCATGATTTGGACTGTGTTTCAAGATGCGGAGAATGAGGGCCACACCTTTTCAAGATCTGCAGGGATTTGTATGTCTGTAGATTTGTGCTTGTTGTATAATAACCTACCTTTCTGTCTCCAGCACTCAGTAGGCACTTCCCCTCCTCCTCCTGGAATCAAGGTGGATAGCTTGAACAGCCCATTATTCAACTTGCAGTGGCGTGAACAATCTGTCCTCAAGAGGAAGGCTACTACGAATATTAACGGTTTAGAAGGATTTTAGGAAACAAAATGAGATTGTTGTTCTGTGACTTCACACTCGGGTCAGCTAAACTGCAGCTACTTTTCACCTGGTAGATATCAGACAACCCTGAGAGAAAAACAAAAAACAGATGACGCACAATTTGGAGCAGGCACGTCTTCCTCTGTAACTGCGAAAAAAACTGGAAAAACACAGTAGTATCAGTAAAGGATGTGTAGGTGAACAGAACAGATAGAATGAATCTCTCTGTAGAGGTAGAAACTGGATCTGTAAGAATTACCCGCAGTTTCTGGTCCACCTAATCCAACAATGACTGTCTGCAAAAGGAAAGTTGAAAAATCCAGTTGCTGTTCAGACCATGTGGCTGGATGCCTCAGCTGGTCTTCAGTAAATACCAGTATTTCAAAGAAGTAGGCTCTAATCCCAGTTACCAAAAAATATGAACTTGCTAGCCAGATTGAAGGCAAGCAGAAAACAAGAAAGTTATCATCTTCAGTGGTCTTTAGATGTGTAGCCTGCCATCAGAAATATGTCTGAGATGAAAGAAGGATTTTATCACCTCAAAAAAATACAGGTTAATCCCCAAGTGGTGGTGGCACAGGCCTTTAATTCCAGCACACCAGAGGCAGAGGCAGGCAGACCTCTGTGACTTAGAGGCTCACCAGTTATACAGACGGAGTTCTGGAACTTTCATGACTACACAGAGTAACCCTGTCTCAAAAAAAGAAAAGAAAAGAAAAGAAAATTAATGAAAACAAAATCAAGATAAAAGAATGGGTTTCCTACTTCACTCTACCCAACTGCTTGGGTTTTATTTAACAGAACTAGTGTAACTACAGTAATTTAGTTTCTTTTTTAAAGTTAAATTTTCATTTTTATATTAATTACAGTTTATTCATTTTGTATCTCAGCTGGAGCCATTTCCAACATTCCCTCCCAATGCCCTTCTCCCTCCCAAATCTCCTCCCATGCCCCTCCCCAAGTCCATTGCTAGGAGAGGTCCTCCTCCCCTTCCATCTGACCCTAGCTTATCAGATCTCTTCAGGACTGGCTGCATTGTCTTCCTCTGTGGACTAGTAAGGCTGCTTCCCCCCACCCCCCAGGTGGAGGTGATGAAAGAGCCAGCCACTGAGTTCATGCCAGAGTTCATGTCAGAGACAATCCCTGTTCCCATTACTAGGGATCCCTCTTGGACACTGAGCTGACATGGGCTACATCTGTGCAGGGGTTCTAGGTTATGTCCATGGATGGTCCTTGGTTGGAGTATCAGTCTCACAAAAGACCTCTGTGTCCAGATATTTGGGTTCTATTACTCTCCTTGTGGAGCTCCTGTCCCCTCCTGTTCTTCCTATCTCCCACTTCTTTCATAACACTTCTTTCTATCCCCCCTTTCATAACATTCCCTGCACTCTGCCCAAAGTTTGGTTATGAGTCCCAGCACATGTTTTGATACCCTGCTGTGTAGAGTCTTTCAGAAGCCCTCTGTGATAGGCTCCTGTCCTGTTCCCTGTTTTCTCCCTCTTCTGATGTCTGTCCCATTTGCCTTTCTGAATGAAGATTGAGCATCTTACCTAGGGTCCTTCTTCTTGATTAGCTTCTTTAGGTGTACAGATTTTAGTATGATTATCCTATATTATATGGCTAATACCAACTTATAAGTGAGTATATACCATGTGTGACTTTTTGCTTCTGGGTTACTGTAATGCCAGGTTCACGGGACCCTCAGAAACCACCAGGAGATGACTTGATGCAATAGCAAGAGAGCTTTATTACAAGAGCAATCGAACTCGGGACCCAAGTCTCACTGACGTAGCAGTAGAGAAGTGAGACCTCGAGCTCTGAGTGAATAGGATTTTTAAAGGGAAAGCCTGAGAGCAGGGGATTTCCATGGCAACAAGCAGGGGGGCACAAGACTTGGCATTACAGAATTGGGTGAAGTTTAGCAGGGCGGGGTGACCTTTTCTGAGGCACACAATCACGATGGCTAAGGCATATAATCACAATGGCTATTTTTCTAAACCATATCTGAAACATTGGGGAGAATTTTCCCACCCGATTTCCAACTGATTCCCATTGATTATTGCCAGGGAGTTTGTCTCTATTTTTTTTATGAAGCATTTATTCTGTTTTATTTCCTGGAGGCTGTTGCTAGGAAAGTTAACTTTGTTCTCTGCCAGGTGTACATTCTGTGATTTTTCCTGGTACCTGAATTCAGCTCCCAGTCAAGATGGCTCTTTATTTTCAAATGGAGTTATACTCAGGCTAACTATACCCAGGCTAACTTAAACTCTTCATTACCTCACTCAGAATGATCTTTTCTAGATTCGAACTCAAGATCCAACCATACCACCCCTGGGCATATATCCAAAGAATCTCACATAAACAAAAAGGACATTTGCACAACCATGTTTGTAGCAGCTTTATTTATAGTAGCCAGAAGATGGAAACAACCCAGATGGGTACTAGGCAGAACTATTTAAAAAGTATTAAAAACTTGGTGCACAAACTAGCTGTTTAACAGTCTATGAACTGAGTAAAATGATGATGATTTTCCTCACTATATTGGAAAATACAAAAAGAGTTATGTGAAGTTCACAGGTTTCTTACCTACGTTTTTTTGGTAGGCATAAGGTTATTGTGTAATTAATTCAAAGGCTGATTTCTGTATTCCCCATATCTGGTTGGAAGCCTGAGAATCCCCCATTCATCTGATCCTGTTTTATCAGGTATCTTCAGGACTGGCTGCAAAGCCCTCCTCTGTGGCCTAACAGGACTGCTCCTCCCTTCGGGAGTGGGGAGACCAAAGAGCCAGTCATTGAGTTCCTGTTAGAAATAGTCCTTGTTCCCCTCACTTTGGGAAACCAATTGGTTACTGAGCTACCACAGGCTACATCTGAGAGGAAGTTCTAGGTTATATCCATACATGGTCCTTGGTTGAATGTCAGTCTCAGAAAAGACCCTATGCCCAGATATATTTGGTCCTTGTGGAGCTCCTATCCTTTCCCCATCAGACTAACTCCCCTTCTTTCTTATGATTCCCTGTACTCTGCCAAAGGTTTGGTCATGAGTCTTTGCTTTGAAAACACTGCTAGTTAGAGTCTTTCAGATGCGCTCAGTAGACTCCTGTCATACGTTCAATGCACATCCCATCTGTCTTTCTAAATGAGGATTGATCATCTTACCCCATGTCTGCTCTCTTGATTATCTTTTTTAGGTGTATAGATTTCATTATGTTTATCATATCTTATAAGTTTATATTAGTGAGTATATACTGTGTTTTTATTTTTCCTTCTGGGATATTTCACTCAGAATGATCTTTTTTAGATCCCACCATTTCCTGCAAATTTCATGATTTCCTCCTTTTTGATTGCTGAGTAGTATTCCACTTTCTTAATGTCGTATAAACATCTCTATTAGATCCACAATACAGAGGCCTCTTGGATTAAAGGTGTGTGCTAGTGCTGGGTGAACCACACCATAATCATATGTTTACAATAAACAGAAAGTTCTCAAATTAAAGATGTGTGTTAGGGCTCAATCAAAAGAAAATGGTGCTTTAGAGTTCACAAATTTTGGGATTCTCAAGGGGATCAAATACCCTGCAACAAAACCGACTCATATTCTTTAGTGAAATAGAATCTATAAAAGATCTTCTGGAGGTATCTGTAGCCCTGTTCTCAAGCTGTCCTATAGAGCAACAGTAATAAAAAGGCTTGGTACTGGCCAAAAAAACAAAACAAAACAAAAAAACAAACAAAACACACACACACACACACACACACACACACACACACACACTGATGGATCAGTGGAATGGAGTAGAAAACCCAGAAATAAACCCACACAACTACAGATACATGATTTTTGAAAAAGAAATCAAATCCATATCATGGAAAAAAGATAGCATCTTCAACAAATGGTGCTGGTGTCTCTGGATCTCTATATGTAGAAAATGTGAATAGATCCATACATATCACCCTGCCCAAATCTAAAGTCCAAGTTGATCAGTCATCATTATAAAAGATTTAGACACACTAAATCTATTAAAAGAAAAATTAGGGAACAGCCTTGAACTCATTGGCACAAGAGACAACTTCCTGAACAGAACACTAACAGTCTAAGAATAACAACAAATAAGTGTAACCTCATAAAACTGAAAAGCTTCTGTAAAGCAAAGGACACTGTCAACGGAACAAAACCACTACCTACAGACTGTGAAATGCTTTTCACCAACCCTACACCTGACAGATGGTAATATCCAGAGTATATAAAGAACTCAAGAAGTTAAACACCAACAAACCAAGTAATACAATTTAAAAAAAAATGGGGTACAGAGCTAAACAGAGAATTCTAACAGAGGAATATTGAATGACGGAAAAACACTTAAAGAAATGTTCAATATCCTTAGTTATCAAGGAAATGCAAAGAAAAACTATCCTAAGATTCCATCTTACACCCATCAGAATGGCTAAATTAAAAAACTGACATGACAACACGTGCTGGAGAGGTTGTAGAGAAAGGAAAAAACAGAGGTTTAGTAAAACAGAGGTTCAAGTGTCCAAAGCAAAAAAGAAAAATAAACATAAAAAAGAACCTGTGGTTTGGAAAGAAAAACAATTCATGATAGAAGGAAAGAGAAAATGAGGAACCATCTCTCTCATGTCTGGTACCCCTGCATAGGACATGGCAATGCAAGTTGAAATGCCTAGCAATGGATATAGAAAGAGATGCATAAGCAGAACAACACTATTGAGTATACATCAAAGAAACAGTTTCAAAAATGAGTCATTTCAAAGGATGGAGAAGCTGAGCATGGTGGATCAAAGCCATTAAAACTCAGGTAGCTTTGGTTGTCATTCATATGTTGAAATACAGGCAGCAAATTTCAAAGCAGTCAGTGCTATCTATCAAAAAGAAGACACCTGGTCTTCATTATAAGCATAGGAATGGTGCCCTAAGGGTAAGGTTCCACTCACCTGAGCCCTCATTATATAGAAGTACAATGCAAGCTGATTCCTAGTTGCTGAAATCAACTTCATACAGACCCCATGCTGCTGCTCTGTTCCAAGTGCAAGAGAGTCCATTCACAGCCAGATCCCACCATAGTGGTAACACCTATGCTCCTTTTCTAGAAGTAAGAAAAGAGCAAAATTTTAAGGCCATAGATTTGTCCTCTGTGGTTTCAGTTCAGCACTGTTGAAGCCATTTAGGTTTCACGGCATCTGAACTCCTGAGAGTGCCTATCATAAAGTTGTGAGGATGAATCCTGAGTTGCATTCTGAGGCCACGAAATGTTAAGATACTCAAGTAAGGAAAAGTTGCCATAGAGATCTGCATACAACAGGGAAATAGAGAGAGAGAGAGAGAGAGAGAGAGAGAGAGAGAGAGAGAGAGAGAGAGAGTAAGAGTGAAAGAGAAGACCCCAGGCTAAGTCTTTATTTCCACAGCAGAGTGGAAAGAGAGAGAGAGAGAGAGAGAGAGAGAGAGAGAGAGAGAGAGAGCACTCCATGGGCCTGGGTCTATGCTGAGCCCCTAGGATGATGTACGTGTTAGGGGCATCCCAGTCTGTGTGTCTCTCAGTAAGAAGAATGGGGAGAGTGGGTCTATGAGGGGATGGGATTCAGCTTCATCTTTTTTGAATTCCTGAGTGTTCATTTCTTCAGGAAGCTGGGATCTAGATGGGTCAAGATCAGCAACTGTGTATGCCCTCTCAGAAGTCTCTAAGTGATGTTTTTAGTGGTGCCCTTGACCAGGAGGGGTGCCAGGGAGCAGGCTGAGCTGATGTCTGTGGATTCAGTTGGGAATCTTCCCATTTAAGAGGCAAGGCATGGTTTTCTGGAGAAGGAAAGAGTACATGGCTCTTGTCCTTGGAGAGAGTGAGGTTGCAGGCCAGACACAGAAGACAGCAGGCCAAGTGAGGGGTTTAGGAGGAAGAAAATGCAAGGGATTTCATCCAGACTCCATGCCTTTGCCACTGAGAATCATCTGGGCTGGGCCATTCTGGATCCATGATGCAGGTGCTTCCACTGTTTGCCTGGTCTCCACAGGGTGACCAGTGATCTGTGGCTTCAATGCTGGGAACTCATCCCCAGGAAACCCAATGCTGCCCTCAGGGGACCAGGAGGGATCTGATGTCTGGGTGCTAGAGAATAAAGTCCCTGGACCTGGGAATCCCCACTCTCTGGCATATGTGCAAAGTGCTGGGGACACAAGTTTCTTGACTCTCAGACCTGGGAGACAGCCATGGGGGTCCCATATCTGATTGACCTCAAAATGTACCAGGAATCTTGAAGCTGCCCAAAGGGGAGCAAGAGAGATTAGATGTCTGGCTGCAAGTATGGAGGTTCCCAAAACCTGAGAGTCTTCCCTGGCTATAAGCATAAAGTACAAGGGCATAATGGTTCATTAGTCTCAGACCTGGGAGACAGCCACAGGATTCCTGGTTCCAATAGACCCCAACAGTCTCAGGAATACTGAAGCTCCTTTGAGGGGAGCATGCGCCATCCAATGTCTGATTGTTGGAACAGGATTCCTGGACCTGGGGCTCCTCACTGGCTGGGATGTGCAGTAAGTGCAGGAACTCTACAGTTTGATTCTCAGACCCAAGAGATGACCATGGGGGGCTGGGTCCAATAGGCCTCAGGGAAATGTCACCAATCAGCACTGTGTTTACAATTCTTAGATAACAGCTATGCTGAGCTAATCCAACCTCAGAATAAGGCTCCCTGTGCTCTAGGCATGTTGGCTCAATAAAGAAAAAGGAGTTCATTTTAACTACCCAAGACTGCTCTGTCTAAGAGAATATGACAATAGAGAGAATTCTTTTTCTAAAATTGATTTTTATTTTACATGCATTGATCTTTTGCCTGCATGTATTCTGTGTGAAGGTGTTGGTTTCTAAAGTTATAGGCAGTTGTGAGCTGCCATGTGGTTGTTGGGAATTAAACCCAGGTCCTCTAGAAGACCAGTCAATGTCCTAACCACTGAGCCATCTCTACAGCACTGAGAAATCCACTTTTTTTAAGCCTTATATGTCTTTCATTTATATGGATGTTTTGTGTTCATGTTTCTGTGTGCAGACAAAGGCTAAATGGGTCATCATATCCCTTGAGAACACAGTTACAGGGATTATCTAGCCAGCAGGTGATATCTGAAATAGAACATGTCTTCTGTAACAACACTCAGTGCTGTTAACGTCTATGCTCTCTCTAGAGACCTTTTATTCAAAATTTATTTTTACAATAGTTAATTAAAATATATTACACCAATTTTACCCTTTCCACCCCCTTTTTCTCCATGCCTTTCTAAATTCTCCCCTTCGAATGTCTTAAAGTAGAATGGGTGAATAAGTATGGACCTGTATATACATATGAAAATTACTGAGTTCATTTCTATTGGTTGTGTGTATAAGATTTCTGTGCTGGACACATTCCATAGGATATATAATTAAGGAGCTCATCCCTGCCTGAGCCTAATTCCCCCAATTTCCAGAGAGTTCTAGTCTTCAACGCCCCCAGGAGTTCTGACCCCAAAGAGTTCTGACAATGGCCTAAGCTGTCATGGCAGGAAACATTTGCTAGAATGGGTAAATTCCTTAGATAAAACATGGTGCAGGCATGGCCCTGATGTTCTGGAGCTGCAGGGAAGACTACAGACATTAGTCTTAGGCAATCACAGTCGTTCTTTGTTCTTTCCTGTCCAGTGATGCCACTGACCTTGGATATTTGCTTGAATGACTTTGAAATCTTGAAGTTCTTGCTTCCTCTTTCTGAACACCATGACTACAGGCCTGTGTTACCATGCCTGGCTTAGGTAGTTTCAATCTCCCTTAGTGATTTAGTAGAATGTTGGGATGAGTGTAATGAGTACTTACACTTAACTATAATTGAGAATCTAATTATGTCCATGAGGCTGGTTTTCACTATCTGTTGAAGAAGGATGGAAATCTGATCTACATTGATGAGTGATAAAAACTCAATGTT
Source organism: Meriones psammophilus (assembly GCA_036365155.1). Lineage (NCBI taxonomy): Eukaryota > Metazoa > Chordata > Mammalia > Rodentia > Muridae > Meriones > Meriones psammophilus. The sequence goes on along the minus strand of JAEOAE010003691.1, from coordinate 10,640 downwards.
AAAGAAAAACAATTTTCTTTATAATTAAAGGAGAGGATTTTAAGCTAAACAACTGCAATTGAACAATGCTTTTTTTTTTTTTTATTAATATAGTGAAAACCAGAGCCTGTGTCCTGCCTACCATGACCATTTGGACTCAGCGACTCATTCTCAATAAGCCCATTGAAAGAACTGAGTTTTTGAGACAGACCATGCCCAACTATACTGCAGGCATTAGGGAGGCAAGGTAAGCAGATCTAGTATGTACACTAAGTTCCAGGACAGCCTGAGATTCATACTGAGAGTGTTCTTTGAAATGAAAGAAAAAAAGAAAACAATGGTTGAAAATAAAATTACTTTTAATTATTTATTACAATTTATTCATCTTGTATTCTGGCTGTATCCCCTTCCAAATCCACCCATTCCCTCCCACCCTTCCCATCTCCCCCTGTGCAGTCCAGTGATAAGGGGCTAGGGAAAGAAAACAGTAGTTAAAACACAAATTATTCAGTGTGACTAGTTATGACCAGTGATGAATATATAAGGTTATACTTTATCTTTCTTCCCACAGGTGAAATTTGCTAATTGAAGACATGATATAGTGATATAGCATATAAATGCAGGCTTATTGCAAACAGTTTTCAGAGGGTTACCAGTTCCTAAGGAATAGGGCCATGGAAGCTCCCATGTAGGAAACCTAAACATTGGCAAAGAGAAGTGTGTGCAGAGAGAGAAAGAGAGAGGCAGAGAAAGAGAGAGAGAAAACAGAAAAAGAGGGAGAATAGAAAAACATATAGAAGAAAATAAAACATCTGGCTATGTAGGGAAGAGCCTCTGGAAGTGGACAAGCCCATTCTACTGGACTGGAAATTTAAGGGTAAAGGTGAGGGATGCTAATCATGCCATTGAGAAGGTAGAGACTGAGGGATGCTGGGAAAACCTGGAAGCAAGATCCCCTTCTGTCAAAAGGCAACTCACCAGTTTTCTCAGGTGTGAAGTACAACATATGGTAACTAATTCACCCCTCAAGTTTAATAGGTTTAGACACCAGGCAAGAAATACACAACTAAGTCATCTCACCAAGCCATATATTAAGAATTTCCTGCCTGTACATTCCTGCCCAATTCTCAGGTTATTTCTCTCCTGCAAGGTATTCAAAGAATGACATTTTGTTATTGAGCAGAAAGTAGCTTATCTACAGGAATAGGTCTTTTCCAACATTGAGATTCCAGAGATTAGAATTTCAAGGAGTCCATTGACTTACTAGATGTTTACCTAAGGGAAATATAGGAATGTTTATCCAGAATATCCTTATTCCTGACATGCAGAGAGATTAAAAATATGACAGAGTGGGGACTGAGGAGATTTAAAGTCCAATTTGAGACCACCAAGTGTTGGCCTGCATGTTATTCTGACTGACATGTGCTCATATCGACAAACACATGGAAAGAGTGGAAGAACTGGAGAGATGACCCACCACAGCTGAGTAGATACAGAAAATACAGTAGGAGGCAACTTGTCCTCAGGTACAGCCCAAGAATTAATTGCTCTCTGGGACTTTAATCCTTTCTTTCAGATCCAAATCTCCTTCCCTTATAGTTCCTCCATGCTCCACAGGTCTCTGTAAGTGCCTGATTTCTCCAGCCTTATACTGACATCATTTTGAGCCTCAGGTTCCTCTGACAACAAGCACCACAACATCTGGAGTCTTCACCACTCAGGGCTCCTAACTGAAAGTTTGCATGCATCAGGGCAGCAGAATACAATCCATTTCAGAAAAAGAGGCCTTCATGCCTTCAAGTTCTTTCTCTTTATATTAGGCATAATCTCAAGAAGGGGTATACCTGACATGTGTCCTTGTGGGCTTCCATTGCTGCCTATTTACCATGTGTGAGATAAACTCAGTCTGGTGGCTTTGGTCAAGTGGCCAGGCACTTTTTAAACACTTGTATTGTCAGTTTCTATCCTGATCATTTTTGGATACTTCCATATTTTTGTGAAGAATTTGGCTCAGAAACTTCTTTCAGCAGCAAGCTTAAGTTACTTTCTTATGCTCTCAATCATCACTCTTTCTTCTGGGTCATCAGGGCTGAGTTAAAGATGAACTTAGGATCAACCTTTCATACCTAAATGCTATTCATGACACGTTGATGGGGCTGAACACATGGGTCAGCACCTAGGAGAACTGGCTGAACACTTTCATTTTCAGACAAATTTTATCATTCAAATTGCCCTGAATTCCTCAATTTTACATGACAATATGTTTACAATGTGAAAAGAAGACTATATTATGTTGATGTAATATCTCAATTACTCTTATTTAAGCATCAGGGAAACAGAACTGTAGGAAAGGTTTTTGGTGTCCAAAGGTGGCAACCAGACCTCAATCATCATATTAAGAGGGCAAAAGAAGGTGACTAGCACACACAGTTTCTGAGCGGTGGGATACCTGTACTTCTGAGTTGGTGAATGGAAGGACCCCTAACCCAGGAAAACCACGGTGAGGCTTTATGAACAACAGGGAACATCGCAGGAGGTGAAAACTTTGGTCTCAGGTCACCCGGGGACTTGTTTGGGGAAGGAGAGAAATGATCCTTTGTTCTTGCGGCACTCCCTTCCCCCAGACCTCCTTCCTCCTCAGCAAAGCAGCACAGAGGACTCAGCTTTCTCAGCGCAGACCTAACTGCCTGGGGTATACAGCCGCTGAGACGGAGCCCCAAGCACTTTAGCAGGCAGACAAAAGCCAGCAGTACCTGTCCCAGAGTCCCAGATTCGCGCAGCAGCTGCACCATCCTCCCAGGGCGCGAATCTGCTAGACACCATACTAGCTCTGCAGGAACGCCATCACTGATGGTACGGCCCGCCCAATCCCACAGTGACAGAGAATACGCTATATACTCACCAAAACCAGGCAGAAACGTCATAAAACCTGGACACACCAGGCGCTGGGCATCCCAAGCTTGGAGAGCACAAGGAAGAGACCCCAGGACTTCCCAGAAAGCATTGGGACTAGCGACCCAGTCTCCAGTTACAGCGGGACATGGCGGCGGAGCAGCACTGAACTGGCGGGGCACCACAGCCCTCCAGTTTAAGACTAACCAGGGCCAAACCAGAGAACAGAGAGCCTGGTTACCCCATCCCTGCTGAAGTGACCACCCTGAAATCTCCAGCTGCAGCAAGACCTCAGAACCTGGCAGTGACAGCAGCACAGAACTGGCAGAGCACATCAAAGAAGCAGGGCCAAACCAGAGAGCAGAGAGCCCCTGATACCACGATCTCTGCCAAGAGACCTGCCTGTAAGTGAGTGCACCCTTGAGAATCTGCAGTTCCCCAGATCCTGGGTCCTTCTAAATCAGAAGCCAGGCATCAAACCCCCCTCCCACCCACATACCCACTTTGGGAAACAGAGGGGCACTAGGGACATTGAAGTTCCTACCCTGTGGGCCTGATTGAGGAGTTAAGGCAGTTAATGCCAGAAATTGCACTGTGATCATCATTAGCGCCTGCAACATATACAGTGCAGAGCCCCTCCCACACACTCAAGGGTTCAACATTAGCCATCACTCTGTCCCTCAAGAAACATGTCCACGCACACTTACACACACAGACACACAGACACACACACACACACACACACACACACACACACTCACACATGCTTGCATTTGCCCGTTTGTGCCTGCGTGCTTTTTCCTCCCACAGGTACAGCTAGTCCTCAGCACACGCTGAGAGTGCTCAGCTTCCTGAAGAACTCTCCAGATACCAGAGAGAGACAGCACCAGTCTGATCTGCAGAATCCAAAAACAAACAGGGAAGGTTTCAGATAAGCCAATGGCCAGGAGTAGGCGAAAGAACACTTCCAACATAAATCAGGACATCATGACTTCACCAGCAAACCCCAAAATCGATGGATACTCCAATTCAGCAGAAGCACAGGAAAATGATTTTAAAGCCATGCTTGCCCAATTATTTGAGGCTCATAAGGAGGAAATGAACAAGTCTTTCAAAGAGATGGCCAGTCAATTGGAGGCAAAGAAAGAAGAAATAGACAATATCCTTAAAGAAACACAGGCAAACATAGCCAAACAAATAGATACACAAGTAGAGGAAAAATTAGTGGCATATAAGAAGGTAATGAAAAAAGAAACAGAGGCCATCGTAGAGAGACAGGAATCCAAATTCAAAAACATGAAAGAAATGGTGCAAGGCATGAAAACAGAATTAGAATCAATAAAGAAAACACAAAATGAGAAAACCCTTGAGCTGGAGAACTTGGAGAAAAGATCAGGAACCACAAAAGTAAGCATTACCAACAGAATACAAAAGATGGAAGAAAGAATCTCTGGAGCTGAAGACACACTTGCAGAAATGGATACTTCTCTCAAAGAAAAAGTAAAATCAGAAAAGTTCCAATCACAAAATATCCAAGAAATCAAGAATGCTATGAAAAGACAAAATCTAAGAATAATAGGAATTCATGAAAAAGAAGACTCCAGACTGCAAGGTCCAGAAAATATTTTCAAGAAAATCATAGAAGAAAATTTTCCCAAGTTAAAGAAAGAGATGTCCATAAATATACAAGAGGCCTACAGAACTCCAAATAGACTAGACCAGAAAAGAAACACATCACGTCACATCATAGTCAAAACACTAAATCTACAGAACAAAGAAAAGATATTAAAAGCAGCAAGGGAAAAAGGCCAAGTAACATATGAAGGTAGACCTATCAGAATCACACCGGACTTCTCATCAGAAACTATGAAAGCCAGAAGGGCCTGGGCAAGTATCATGGAGACTCTAAGAGATCATAAATGTCAACCCAGACTACTATACCCTGCAAAGCTTTCAATCAACATAGATGGAGAAAACAAAATATTCCATAACAAAACTAAATTTACACAATATCTACACAGCAAACCATCCCTACAGAAGATACTAGAAGGAAAACTCCAATCCAATGAAAACAAATTCACCCAAGAAAACAGGGCATACAGATAATATCCCAACAAAAATGAAAAGAAAACAAAGCAATGAAACAGGGTTAGATCACCGACTCCATTACAAAAGGAACATGCATTGGTCACTATTATCTATCAATATCAATGGACTCAACTCACCAATAAAAAGACACAGGCTAACAGAATGGTTAAGGAAACAGGATCCAACATTCTGTTGCATCCAAGAAACACACCTATGCAACAAAGATAAACACTACCTCAGAGTAAAGGGCTGGAAAACTGTTTTTAAAGCAAATGGTTCCAGAAAACAAGCTGGAGTAGCCATCCCAATATCTAATAAAATAGACTTTCAACCCAAGTTAATCAAAAAAGATAAGGAGAGCCACTATATTCTCATCAAAGGAAAAATCCACCAAGAGGACATCACAATCTTGAATATCTATGCCCCAAATACAAGAGCACTGACATTCGTAAATGAAACATTATTAAAGCTTAAATCATACATTGATCCTAATACCTTAATAGTGGGAGACTTCAACACTCCACTCTCACCAAGGGACAGATCAACTAGACAGACACCAAATAGGGAAATAAAAGCACTCACAGAATCCCTAAATCAAATGGACCTAATAGACGTCTACAGATCGTTTCACCCAAACTCAAAAGAGTACACCTTCTTTTCAGCACTGCATGGAACCTTTTCCAAAATAGACCATATAGTGGGTCACAAAGTGAGCCTCAACAGATACAAAAGGATTGAAATAATCCCTTGTATACTACCTGACCACCATGAACTAAAGCTAGATATGAACAACAACAGAAACAACAAAAAGCCGACACGCACATGGAAACTGATCAACTTACTACTCAATGACAGCTGGGTTAAGGAAGAAATAAAGAAAGAAATTAAAGACTTCCTAGAATTCAATGAAAAGGAAGGCACAACATACCCAAATTTATGGGACACATTGAAAGCAGTGCTCAGAGGAAAATTTATAGCACTAAGTGCCTGCAAGAAGAAATTCATAACATCACATACAAACAACTTAATGGCCCAACTGAAAACCCTAGAAAAAAAAGAAGCAGATACACCCAAGAGGAGCAGACGGCTGGAAATAATCAAACTAAGGGCTGAAATCAATCAACGAGAAACAAATAAAACTATCCAAAGAATCAATGAAACAAAAAGCTGGTTCTTTGAGAAAATCAACAAGATAGACAAACCCTTAGCCAAACTAACTAAAAAGCAGAGAGAAACTATCCAGATCAGCAAAATCAGAAATGAAAATGGGGACATAACCACAGACACTGAGAAAATCCAAACAATTATTAGGTCATACTACAAAAGCCTATATGCCACAAAATTTGAAAATCTAAATGAAATGGATAATTTTCTTGAAAGATTCCATCTACCAAAACTAAGTCAAGATCAGGTAGAAAGACTGAATAGCCCTATATCTCCCAAGGAAATCAAAGCAGTCATTAACAGTCTCCCCTCCAAAAAAAGCCCTGGACCAGATGGCTTCAGCGCAGAATTCTGCAAGACCTTCAAAGAAGTGCTAACTCCAATTCTCCTCAAGCTATTCCACAAAATAGAAACAGAAGGAACACTACCAAACTCATTCTATGAAGCCACAGTCACCTTAATACCTAAACCACACAAAGACCCAACAAAAAAAGAGAACTTCAGGCCTATCTCTCTTATGAACATTGACGCAAAAATACTCAATAAAATACTTGCAAACCGAATCCAAGAACATATCAAAGTTATCATCCACCATGACCAAGTAGGCTTCATCCCAGGCATGCAAGGGTGGTTCAACATACGGAAATCCATCAATGTAATCCATCACATAAACAAACTGAAGGAGAATAACCACATAATCTTCTCCTTAGACGCTGAAAAAGCATTTGACAAAGTCCAACACCCATTCATGTTTAAAGTCTTGGAGAGATCAGGGATACAAGGCACATACCTAAAGATAGTAAAGGCAATATACAGCAAGCCTATAGCTAACATCAAACTCAATGGAGAGAAACTTCAATCAATCCCACTGAAATCAGGGACAAGACAAGGCTGTCCATTGTCCCCATATCTCTTCAACATAGTACTTGAAGTCCTAGCCAGAGCAATAAGACAACTAAAGGAGATCAAAGGGATACAAATCGAAAAAGAAGAGGCCAAAGTGTCACTATTTGCAGATGATATGATAGTATACATGAGCAACCCCAAAAATTCAACCAGAGAACTCCTTCAGCTGATAAACACCTTCAGCAAAGTGGCAGGATACAAAATCAACTCAAAAAAATCAGAAGCCCTCCTGTATACCAAAGACAAAAAGGCTGAGAAAGAAATTAGGGAAACAACACCCTTCACAATAGCCACTAATAACATAAGGTACCTTGGTGTGACTCTAACCAAGCAAGTGAAAGACCTATTTGTGAAAAACTTCAAGTCTCTGAAGAAAGAAATCGAAGAATATCTCAGAAGATGGAAAGATCTCCCGTGCTCATGGATTGGTAGGATTAACATTGTGAAAATGTCCATACTGCCAAAAGCAATCTACAGATTCAATGCAATTCCCATCAAAATACCAACTCAATTCTTTACAGACCTTGAAAAAAAGATTCTCAGCTTCATATGGAGAAACAAAAAACCCAGAATCTCCAAAACGATCCTGTACAACAACAGATCATCTGGAGGTATCTCCATCCCTGATCTCGAGCTGTACTACAGGGCAACAGTAATAAAAACTGCATGGTATTGGCATAGAAACAGAAAGGAGGATAAATGGAACCGCATAGAAGACGCAGAAATAAATCCACGCACCTATGAATACTCGATATTTGACAAAGAAGCCAAATCCATTCAACGGAAAAAAGACAGCATCTTCAACAAATGCTGCTGGACCAACTGGATGTCTACATGCAAAAAAATGAAAATAGATCCATATTTATCACCCTGCAGAAAACTAAAGTCAAAGTGGATCAAGGACCTCAACATAAAACCAGATACCCTAAATCAATTGGAAAAAAAAAAAAAGTGGGGAACAGCCTAGAACTCATTGGCACAGGAGACAACTTCCTGAACAGAACACCAACAGCACAGGCTCTAAGAGCAACAATCAATAAATGGGACCTCATGAAACTGAAAAGTTTCTGTAAAGCAAAGGATACCGTCATCAAAACAAAACGACTGCCTACATATTGGGAAAGAATCTTCACTAACCCTTTATCTGACAGAGGACTAATATCCAGTATATACAAAGAACTAAAGAAGCTGAAAAGCAGCAATCCAAGTAATCCAATTAAAAAATGGGGTACAGAGCTAAACAGAGAATTCTCTGTAGGGGAATATTGAATGGCAGAAAAGCACTTAAAGAAATGCTCATCCTCATTAGCCATCAGGGAAATGCAAATCAAAATGATCCTGAGATATCACCTTACACCCATCAGAATGGCCAAGATGAAAAACTCAATCGATAACACATGCTGGAGAGGTTGTGGAGAAAGGGGAACCCTCCTCCACTGCTGGTGGGAATGTAAACTGGTACAACCACTCTGGAAAGCTATCTGGCACTTTCTAAGACAATTAGGAATAGTGCTTCCTCAAGACCCACCTATACCACTGCTAGGTATATACCCAAAGTTCGTTCAAGCACACAAAAGGGATACTTGCTCAACCATGTGTATAGCCGCTTTATTTGTAATAGCCAGAAGCTGGAAACAACCCAGATGTCCATCAACAGAGGAATGGGTACAGAAATTGTGGTATTTTTACACAATGGAATACTACTCAGCAATCAAAAATGAGGAAATCATGAAATTTGCAGGCAAATGGTGGGATCTAGAAAAGATCATTCTGAGTGAAATATCCCAGAAGGAGAAAGACAAACATGGGATATACTCATTTCCTGTTTGAGAACAATTTCTCAAAGGGTCTTTGCGGGGTCACATAGGTTTTGTGACAAACGCAAATTATGGCAACCCGCATGCTGACTTCTCTATGCCCACTGAGTCTATGAACTGATCCCTGTGAGAAAGACAGGTGCACGGATATTTTAAAGAAAGGAACACACACATGTGTGCGCACGCACACACACACACACACACACAAACTCTATCCTAGTTGGCAACTGCAGCATAAAAGAAGAAATCAATTTAACAGGAATCAAGAATATGTAGTTAGAGTTAGCTGAGGTGTTTCCACCCTGAGATTCCAGAACAGTGTTGGGTGTTTCCCATCAACTATTAATGGCTGGGAGTAGAAACTCTGGATAGGATAATGATTCTGTAAATGCTCATTCACCAGCATTGACTAGCACCAGTGTGCATGCCATAATAAGTGAGACCACCTGGACTTGCAACTAGCTATTCTGCCTATTTCTCTACCAGAGAAAAGAACAGTAAAGACAGAGTAAAGAACAGCACAGGGTGACAATAGTCATTACATCCTAGAAGACCCACTTGTCTTGTAAACAATGTACATATCAGCCAGGTGGACAAGTCTGTCCTGGATAAAACTACTGGAAAAGAAGAACACTGATATACCTCAAAATGATCGTGGCATTGTCTCTGCTCTCATACACTTGTAAATCTCACATACACCTAAGTGGCCAAATTTTCAGTCTTTTGTGTCTGTTCAAATTGCTAAAGTATAACCTGGGCCTAGGATCTGAAAGAGAGTCAAGAATGACAAAATATTTGAATATATAACCGTAGGGATATGAGTGTCTACTTCTCATCAGAGAAGACTCTCTTTACAACAAATGGATATCATCACTGCAAATCACATCTGGTTACAAGGGAAAATGTCTACAGATCATGGTGATCCTGACCCCAACAGATATCTATATCCCATAGCTACAGCCTCAGTGGCTCCACAAATAGTGTGGATGGTGGAGCAGAGAGATTCTGAGAGGCAAAATACAAGGAAGTGTGATGTGAAACAGCCTGTCTTAAAACGATTGCATAAATAAGAACAAAATAATTTATGTGTTGATGTGGAAGGAAGAATTTTGGAAGGTACTCACTACTAGACCAAGAAATTAGCCTCTCTCAGGGATGATCTTTCTAAGTGATGACACAATACAAAGTGTTCAGCCCTTGGGATGTTTATTCTTGCTTATCAACTTGATTACAACTTGATTAAATTAACTAAAATGCAAGAGCTTGGGAAATTCAGCCTGAGACATATTCTGGACACTATTTTGCTTCCTGTGGATCACAGAGCTTCTTCTCTAGGAAATATTACTGGGAGATGGATTTAAGGGACTCTCCGGAATGGGCTATAGGAGTCTGTGAGGATGACTTTTTAACAAATACAAGGCAGCAGACTGAACCTGAGGGTGTGTTTCTCCTTGTGTGTGTGAAACAGGGCAATCAGTACAGTCTCCTCACCACCTGCCCAGTAATTCACCACTATATAGAGAAGCCAATGGGCCGGGTTGGTGTGCTCCTTGATTGTGAGGGTGGATGTGTGAGTTTCCTGGATGTAGCCAAGAGTTCCCTCATGTTCAGTTACCTTCCCGGCACCATCAATTACCCCGTCAGGCCTTTCTTCTCCTTTGGTGGCACATTTTGATAGAAAGCTGTAATCCAGTACTTCAGTGCTGTTTAAGTATTTCCTAATATAATGTTACTTTTTTGCCATTAAATATTAAAATACCATTAAATATAAAACATGGTTAAATGTGTTTTCTT
>JAEOAE010000054.1:22500-27992 GCA_036365155.1 Meriones psammophilus | reverse complement strand
GCTAAACAATCTATTGCCAGAGACCAACCATTTCCAGCACAGCACCTAGGGAAAGACCCAAACCTGCCCGAACAACCAAAAAGACAAAATTCCAGCACTTGAGAGGCAGAGGCAGCAGGCGAGTCTCTTAGTGTGTGTCCAGCCCATAGTTGCATCCGTATGCTCATGATGAGTTCAAAGCAGAAGTTTATAATCTTTTTATTTCAATTGTTTTTTTTTTGTTTGTTTGTTTGTTTTTGTTTTGTTTTTGTTTTGTTTTAGTTTCGGCTCATTTGAGATGGGGTTTCTCTGTGTAAGTTTGGTAGACACACACGCTGAGAGGGAGAGAAGAAAGAAAGAAAGAAAGAAAGAAAGAAAGAAAGAAAGAAAGAAAGAAAGAAAGAAAGAAAGAGCTCCTCGCTCCATTAGTAAGAGTGAACTTCAAATTGTTCCCTAAGATTTTCCCTAACCTTGCTAAACAATCTATTGCCAGAGATCAACCATCTTCCAGCAGACAAGGCAGGTCTCAGAGTCAGGGTCAAGAAACGGTGGTGGCAGCCAGGAGAGAGACATGGGAGAGAGGGGTGTTTAATCCTGCTCTATGTCTCTATCCCTACTGTATTTACAGGGAGCCCTCTGATTGTCATGGTATCGCTCTCTTTTAAAAATCAGAGTAAAGAGCGACACTAAACCTCTGTGATGGTTTGTTTCTACAGAGTAAGAGGGGTTTCTGTGTTTGTTCTGTTTGTTTGTTTGTTTGTTTTGTTTTAATGTCAAAGTTTTTCTAAAATACAGGTGTCTGTCTTGTATGGGTAGACATATATTTTTTGTTTCGATATTCATATGATCTCTCTCATCGTATCCTCATCCTTGGACTAAACCTAGAAGGAATGCATGTCCTTCGTCATTAATTTGTTTCATCTCCCTTTGGCGCTCGGCATTTGGAGGTTCGAAGAGCTCCCAGCAGTCCATCTTCCCCCGAGCCCCCTTCCCCCAGGAAGGTTTTGCAAATTGCTGGAATGAAGTCAGAAACTCTTTGAAAAATCATGATCAGTCAGAGATTACAGAACCATCAGAATGTGAAAAACAGCAGCACACTCTGTTATAGAGGTACACATCTTCCAAAGAGGACAGCCAAGAGAGCAAGGGGCGGGGTGGGGGGGGGGGGGGGGAGGAGGGAAGAGGGGGAAAGGGGAAAGAGGGAGGGGAGGGGAGGGAGAGGGAGGGGAAGGGGGAAGGGGGGGACCTCCAGCTCACTCACTCACCACCTCAGCTCAGTGGCGCACCCATCGCTGATCGCTGTGTGTTAAACCGGTGGGGCCGCATTCCAGGAATTCTAAAGAACTCTGTTGTTCCTCTCCCAGGGGACAGAAGGGACAGCTTTTTTGTTTTGTTTTGTTTTGTTTTGTTTTGTTTTGTTTTGTTTTGTTTTGTTTGGTGGGGACAACTCTTAGTTGTGTATTAATGAGAGGAAACTGTTCCCTGAATCACCCCACCCCACTTTCTTCGGTGCACCGGAGGAGACAGGGTCTCTGTGTGGATTGGTTTCACTGCCCCAGAACTCAGTCGGTAGACCAGGTTGGCCTTAGAGATCTGCCTGCTTCCGCCTCCAGTAGCACTGTGACTAAAACCATAAACCAACCACCCCACTCAGCTGGATTTCCTTTTTTTTTTTTTTTTTTTTTTTTTTTTTTTTTTTAACTTTCATTTTACCCGTGGGTTCACCCAGCAGACCATAATAAAATACTGGATGGGACCAAAGGCCCAGGCCAGGAAAAAAAAGAAAAAGGAAAGAAAAGAAGCCAGGCAAGGTGGCACACGACTTTTATGACAGCATAAAAGGAGACAGTTGTAAGTCTGAGGACAGCCTATTTTTTGTTTGTTGGTTTGTTTGTTTAATAAAACTTTTATGTTTATATTAGTTACAGTTTATTCACTTTGTATCCCAGCTGTAGCCCTCTCCTCATCCCCTCCCAATCCCATCTCATCAGGGCTGTCTGCATTGCCCTCCTCTGTGGCCTGGCAAGGCTGCTACCCCAAGTGAGTTCATGTCAGAGACATTCCCTGTTCCACTTATTAAGAAACCCACTTGGAGAGGGAGAAAGGCAGGCAGGCAGGCAGGCAGGCAGGCAGGCAGAAAAAATATTTTCTCTCACACAAGCAATCCGAATTTGCTTTATTAATGAAATTAAGAAAAGTACACAGTACTAACAACTACCTTTAAAGACCTCTTTCAAATGCCTCTCTGCGTGTGTGTGCCTGCTTTTAAATATTTAAGGGGGGGGGGGGGGGATGAATCCGGGCCATCCATGCAATAAGTCTAGGCCAGATTGGGCCCCAGCTCTGAGAGGGAAAATCGAGAGACAAGCCCCTATATCTCTGACCCAGAAATTATCTCAAAATGACAACCACCAGAGAAGGAAATATCGCTTTTCCCAGCAGATTCTCACTGGTATAATAATGTTATAATGTAAGCCATACCTTAGAGCAGGCAGGCCCTGGGCAGATTTTGGGTGGGTGGAGAGGATCAAGGAGGAGTCTGGGGTAATGGGAACACCCACCCCGACAAATAACACAGCTGAACTTTGCTGACTTGTTTTCCTGCATATCCAACCACTCACCCCCAGCTGGACAAAGGGGATCCCAAAAGGGGGAGCCGCCTATATGGTTATGAGACGCCATCCTCCATACTAGGTAGATTTTCCAGCAGAGCTAGTCTCAGGAGGCTCCTGCCAGCCAGTCAGTCAGTCAGTCAGTCAGTCAGTCTTGGAAACCCCAGGCAATTCTTTTTCAATTTACAGTTTCATCAGTCCCTGGGGTGTGCTTGGTTAAAACCAGAAAATCAAAGATAAGATGAGAAAGGGGTGTGTGTGTGTGTGTGTGTGTGTGTGTGTGTGTGTGTGTGTGTGGGGTGGAGACCATAATTTCTGCCTGCTTTATTTTTTTTTTTTTTATTTATTTTTATTTATCTATCCCCCCACCCACCCACCCCCCCCAACAGATGAGGACCAAACAACCCAGGAGGACCTTTCACATAAGCAGGCGATCTACCTACCACTGAGCTAAATCCCCAACCCCAAATAATTTATTTATTTATACTTTTATTTTATGTGTCCGATCACCTAGATAGAACTGAAGTTACAGACGAGCTGCCGAGTGGGTTCTGGAAATTGAACCTGAGTCCTTTGGAAGAGTACCCAGTGCTATTAACCACTGAGCCATTCCTCCAGTCCCTCCGGCGCTTTTCCTTTCCCTAGAAATTAAATATCAGTTGAATATGTCGAACCAACCGAGCCGGGCGTGGTGGTGCACGCCTGCCTGACAGGCAGAGTCAGAGGCAGTTTGGAGGCCCTGCCTGTCTTCCCACTGGGAAGGAAGACTCGCCCCTCCCCATCTGCCCTGCCGATCCTCCCTCCCACCCCTACCCCCACCCCCACCCCATCCCCACCCCACCGAGCGATCCATCGATCGATCCACCCCCTTCCCCAAGCCCGCCCCAAATCTCAAGGAGGGAAACTGTGAATGAAGGCAGATCCTTTAGCTGTGAAGAGTCACCTCAGATTTGTTCAGGAGAAGTGGATACTAACCATTATCCAGTCTGCAAACCCAGAGGGGGAGAAAATGAATGCCTCTACTCTACACTCCCAGAAGAGCGATGGTCAAGGGGCACCCACCTTGCAGGCGGGTCACAACCTTCTGTAACTCCAGCTTTAGGGAACTCTCACATATGGAGGCAGAATACCAGTTAAAGAAAATAGAATAATCGGGAGGGGGTGGCATATAAAGAACTTACAGCCTTCCTCAAGGGGTCAATTTGAAATTCCCAAGAAGACTAGAGAGAGGAACCAGAGGTTCCAAGTAAATCTTGAAGGTCACTTGCAGATCTTCAACTGGAGTGAGTTTTAAAACAAATCACAGTGGAAAACACGACCCACCACCACCACCACCACCACCACCACCACCACCACCACCACCACCACCACCACCCAAAAAAAAAAAAAAAAAAAAAAAAAAGAAAAGAAAGAAAAGAAAAGAAAAGAAAAAACAAAAACAAACAAACAGAACCCCAGAGATCTTGCACCTGCCTGAAGAGTATACCGCTGTTTTTCCAGTCCCAAGCACTCTCTCTCTCTCTGTCACACACACACACACACACACACACACACACACACACACACACACGAGTGGGCAGTGGTAAAAATTAGCTCACAGAGAGAAACATAAGTCAATGAACAACTAGAAACTTCGTAGTCATTCATTTATTTATTGTAATTGAGCGTAAAGTGAAGGGGGCCTAGATGGCTGGGAAGCAGGTAGAGTACCACCTGTGAGTCAAGAGGAAGAGGAAGAGGAATGAAGGAAGGAAGGGGGCCATCTTCTTCTGCTGGAAAGAGGTAGTCTTTGTTTGTATGTGTGATTGATTCCCGCCGAGAAGGAGGGCAGTCAGTCCAGCTGTGCCGGGGCATAGCCTCAAACTCCTCTTTCTGGCCGTGCCTTTGATTCTCACCTCCGTCCTGTCCTGTCCTGTCCTGTCCTGTCCTGTTCGCCAGGGTGGTCAGGGAACCCTGCATGGATAGCAAAAAGGAAGCATGTCAGTGAGGAGGAGTCCATTACATTAGGCCCCGCAAAGCAGAGCAGAGCAGAGCAGAGCAGGGCAGATCAGATTGGTCTATTTGAAAGAACGATTCCGATTCAATTTTTTAGAGAACACCATGCTTCCCAATGCCCATCTCCTCCCCTCCGTGTGCCCTCCCCCGTTTCCCCGGCTCGGGCAGACAGTGTGCAGGCAGGCTGATAAGGGCCAATCGCACACACCTCGAGGAGCGAGCAAGCACCGCTGCACACTGTTATGATGGCGGGGAGAGGAAAAAGAGAAAGGTAACATGCTCAACCTTTACCTGGACATTACATATCAGTTAAAAAAAAAAAAATCAAAATGGAGCAGGCAGGCAGATCTCTGAGTCTGGGATAGGGAAGGAGATAAATACACACTGGAGAGATGGCTCACAACAGTCTATAATGGAGTTCTGGCGCCCTCTTCGGGTACATGCATGCAGGCACATTTAATCAGTCATTCATGTAAATTGGTCTACCTCAAAAAAAAAAAAAAAAAAAAAAAAAGGGGGCTGAGAGATGGCTCAGAGGTTAAGAGCATTGGCTGTTCTACCAAAGTTCCTGATTTCAATTCAATTCCCAGCAACCACATGGTGGCTTACAACCATCTATAATGAGATCTGGTGCTCTTTCTGACCTGCAGGCACACATGCAGGCAGAACACTGTCTGAATAATTAATTAATAAACAGAGAAACAAACAAACAAATACATAAATAATTAAATAAATAAATCTTTAAAAAGAAGAAGAAGAAGAAGAAGAAGAAGAAGAAGAAGAAGAAGAAGAAGAAGAAGAAAACTGGTATAGATACATAAGACAAATGGTCGACCTCATGCATCTATTTACTTGCATCTGGTTGGTCATCTTCAACTGGTAAAAAGGACAACTGGATGAGCTAGA
>JAEOAE010000054.1:0-17500 GCA_036365155.1 Meriones psammophilus | reverse complement strand
CTGCTGCCGGGGGGCTGTAACACTCGGGCGGATGGACCCGGCGCGCCACGGGTGGCGACGACGCCGTCCCCCGAGCCACCTTCCCAACCGGCCTTCCCAGCCGCCCCGAGCCGGGTCGCGCGCACCGCCGCGTGGGAAGCGCGCCCGGCGGCGGCGCGCCGCCGAGGCGGGGGCGGTCCCCGCCGACCCCACCTCGCCCCGCCTGCGCGCGCCGCGCCCGCGCCCCACGCCCGCCGCCGAGCGCCGGGGGGGGGGGACGGCGGCGGCGGGACGCGGGGACGGGGGGAAACGACGCGCGGGTGGAGGGGTCGGGAGGAACGGGAGCGGGAAAGATCCGCCGGGAGCCCGCCGCACGGCCGGACGCCGGGTTGAATCCTCCGGCGGACTGCGCGACCCCACCCGCTACCTCTTAACGGTTTCACGCCTCTGAACTCTCTCTTCAAAGTTCTTTTTCAACTTTCCCTTACGGTACTTGTTGACTATCGGTCTCGCGGCCGGTATTTAGCCTTAGATGGAGTTTACCACCCGCTTTGGGCTGCATTCCCAAGCAACCCGACCGAAGACCCGGCCCGGCGCGCCGGGGCCGCCACCGCCTCACACCGCCCACGGGCTGGGCCTCGATCAGAAGGACTTGGGCCCCCACGAGCGGCGCCGGGAGTGGGTCTTCCAGACGCCACATTTCCGCGCAGCCCACCGCGCGGGGATTCGGCGCTGGGCTCTTCCCCTGTTCACTCGCCGCTACTGAGGGAATCCTGGTTAGTTTTTTTCCTCCGCTGACTAATATGCTTAAATTCAGCGGGTCGCCACGCCTGATCTGAGGTCGCGCTCCAGAGGGGGCGACGCCGACGGGAAAAAATGCGCGGGCGGGAGAGCGAGGGGAGGAGGGGAGAGAGAGGACGGCCGAGCCGAACACGAGCCGGCAGACCCCATCTGTCTCCAGGGAGGCAGCGGGCCGGGCCCGGGGCACACACGCCAGAGAGGCGACGGGGGAGCCAAAGAACCGCGACCTCCCACCGACCAGACCCCACCGACGGAGAGCGCCGCATCGGGCCGACGGACGCCGCGGGCGCCCCCGCGGCCGCGGCCGAGCGGCAACCCCGGGCGGGAGAGACGGAGGAAGAGAGAGCCGCGGGGACCGGGCGGCCCCACGACGCCGGGCGCCAGCGCGCGCCACGGCATCGGGCCCGCCACCGCGGGCGCGCGGGCGGCGCGACGACGCCCCGGAGGGAGAGGGCGGGCGGACCGACGCCACCCACATCCCCGGTACCCGGGGACACGGGCGACACCCGAGCGGGAGGGGGAGAGAAACGAGGAGACGCGGGCGGCGAGATCTACCTCCGCCCCGTAGGCGGAGGGGACCGCCGCGCCTCTTTCACACCACCCACCACCGTGGCGCGCCACGCGCCCGGGACGGGCGGGAGGCGCGCGATCCGACACCTCCTCGACCACCGACCGCCTGTCTCTGTCTCCCGAGTGAGCGAGCGAGCGAGCCCTCTCGCCTCCTTCTCCAACGCGCACCGGGCGGCAGCAATAGGCGGCGCCGGGCGGCCGAACGCCCAGCCCCACATCGCGGCAACCCGAGGCGCCGCCCCCGAGACCACCCCACAACGAGGCCAACACCGCCCGGCTTCCCAAGGCGACCGACCGCCCGCGGGACGGGCGGGAGCGGAGGGGAGGGAAGAAGCCGCAGCATGGCTAAGAGAGGGTGCCCGCGAGGAGGGCGGAAGCGCACGCGGGAGGGCGCGCGAGGGGGGGGCGGGAGGCCGCCACCGACCACCACCCGACATCTGAACTTAGGGAGACGGAGGGTCCGAGGAGGACCCCGCGAGTAGACCCCAGCCGCGCGCGAACCCCCACGGCGGCACACCGAGGGGGCGCGATTGATCGCCGCGACGCCAGACAGGCGAGCCCCGGGAGGAACCCGGGCCGCAAGTGCGCTCGGGCGTCGGCGATCAATGTGTCCTGCACCACATTAATTCTCGCAGCTAGCTGCGTTTCTTCATCGACGCACGAGCCGAGTGATCCACCGCTAAGAGTCGCACGAGATTTTTCGAGTGTGGGCTGACGACGGCACAAGTTTCCCCTGCCCCCCTTCCACTCCCAACCCCTCCGCCGCGGAGCGGGAAGGAAATGAAAGAAGAGTGGAGGGTTCGCCAAGGCCGCCAGCGAGATCAACACAAGACAGACGCCAACGTGAAGGGCCGGGAGCGAGCGGGAAAAAGAAGGACAGACGGACACGGGCCCGCCACCGGCGACGGCCCGAAGGCCGCGACGCGCGCGCGAGCCCCCCACGGGCGCCCAGAGGGGGCTCCCGCCACCAGCCACAGCCTCGGAGCGCCCTGGATGGGGTCGAGGAGTCCGAGGGAGCCCGGCGAGGCTGGCTCCCGCTGGCCCACCGCCCCCCCGACCCAGGGGACGGAAGGGCGACCCCAGGGGTCTTTAAACCCACGCCCGAACGCGACGATCCAGGTACCGGACAGGGTCGGGCGGACACGCAGACACCGGGACGGGACAGAACGGGCAAACCCCCCACCTCGACCACGCCGACCACGACACACACCCGCAGGAGCCGGAGCGTGGGCGGAGGCGCGCCGAGGGGGAGGAAAAGAGAACGCCCGACGACGCCCCGACGGCACAACGCTCCGCCCCTTGGCGGGAGAAGGGCGAGCCGGTCGGGAAAGAGGGGCGCCCGCGGGTCACGGGCTGCAGGGCACCCGGGCGAAAGGGGCGCGAGAGAGACAGCCAACCGCCTGCCCGCCGCTGCGGCGGCCCCCCGACACGGGGGACCGACACGGGTCCAACGGGCGGGACCAGACCAACACACATCCTCCTCAGACCGAAAAGCCAGCCAACCGAGGCCCGCACCGCCTGACGACGCAGCACACCAGAGAACCCGGGACGGACGCGCCCCCCGGCGAGAGAGAAAGGAGGCGGCGAGCCAGCGAGCGACCGACCGAAAGGAAGGAAGGACGCCGCCTTCTCCGCACGATCCTTCCGCAGGTTCACCTACGGAAACCTTGTTACGACTTTTACTTCCTAGATAGTCAAGTTCGACCGCCTTCAGCGCCCGCCAGGGCCGTAATGGCGCGCGGGCCGATCCGAGGGCCTCACTAAACCATCCAATCGGTAGTAGCGACGGGCGGTGTGTACAAAGGGCAGGGACTTAATCAACGCAAGCTTATGACCCGCACTTACTGGGAATTCTCGCTCATGGGGAATAATTGTAATCCCCGATCCCCATCACGAATGGGGTTCAACGGGTTACCCGCGCCTGCCGGGCGAGGGGTAGGCACACGCTGAGCCAGTCAGTGTAGCGCGCGCAGCCCCGGACATCTAAGGGCATCACAGACCTGTTATTGCTCAATCTCGGTGGCTGAACGCCACTTGTCCCTCTAAGAAGTTGGGGGACGCCGACCGCCGGGGTCGCGAACTAGTTAGCATGCCAGAGTCTCGCTCGCTATCGGAATTAACCAGACAAATCGCTTCCACCAACTAAGAACGCCATGCACCACCACCCACGGAATCGAAAAGAGCTATCAATCTGTCAATCCTGTCCGTGTCCGGGCCGGGTGAGGTTTCCCGTGTTGAGTCAAATTAAGCCGCAGGCTCCACTCCTGGTGGTGCCCTTCCGCACCCCTTTAAGTTTCAGCTTTGCAACCATACTCCCCCGAACCCAAAGACTTTGGTTTCGGAAGCTGCCCGGCGGGTCATGGGAATAACGCCGCCGCATCGCCAGTCGGCATCGCTTATGGTCGGAACTACGACGGTATCTGATCGCCTTCGAACCTCCGACTTTCGTTTGATTAATGAAAACATTCTGGCAAATGTTATTTGGTCCGCCTTGCGCCGTCCAAGAATTTCACCTCTAGCGGCGCAATACGAATGCCCCGCCGCCCCTCTTAATCATGGCCTCAGTTCCGAAAACCAACAAAATAGAACCGCGTCCTATTCCATTATTCCTAGCTGCGTATCCAGGCGGCTCGGGCCTGCTTTGAACACTCTAATTTTTTCAGTAAACGCTGGGCCCCGCGGGACACTCAGCTAAGAGCATCGAGGGGGCGCCGAGAGGCAAGGGGCGGGACGGGCGGTGACTCGCCGCGGGCGGACCGCCCGCCCGCCCCCAAGATCCAACTACGAGCTTTTTAACTGCAGCAACTTTAATATACGCTATTGAGCTGGAATTACCGCGCTGCTGGCACCAGACTTGCCTCCAATGGATCCTCGTTAAAGGATTTAAAGTGGACTCATTCCAATTACAGGGCCTCAAAGAGTCCTGTATTGTTATTTTTCGTCACTACCTCCCGGTCGGGAGGGGTAATTTGCGCGCCTGCTGCCTTCCTTGGATGTGGTAGCCGCTTCAGGCTCCTCTCCGAATCGAACCCTGATTCCCGTCACCCGTGGTCACCATGGTAGGCACGGCGACTACCATCGAAAAGTTGATAGGGCAGACGCTCGAATGGGTCGCCGCCGCCACGGAGGGCGCGATCGCCCGAGGTTATCTAGAGTCACCAAAGCCGCCGGGCGCCGCCCCACGGCCGGAGCCGGGAGGAGCTGACCGGGTTGGTTTTGATCGATAAATGCACGCATCCCCCCACCCCGGGAGGGGGCCAGCGCCCGTCGGGCATGTATTAGCTCTAGAATTACCACAGTTATCCAAGTAGGAGAGGAGCGAGCGACCAAAGGAACCATAACTGATTTAATGAGCCATTCGCAGTTTCACTGTACCGCCGCGGCGCATTTAGACATGCATGGCTTAATCTTTGAGACAAGCATATGCTACTGGCAGGATCAACCAGGTAGGAGCGCGAGCGGCCGGGACACGGGAGAAGAAAGGAGGGGGCGGGCGGTCGCGGACGGGCAGAATCACCACCTCGGGATGATATGCGGCAGCGCCGGGCGGCGGCGAGAGAGCGAGCGAGCGAAGCGAAACGGGAGTCGCCTGCGACACACACACAGCACACGCCGGCGAAGTCGCAACCCCGTCCGCTGCTGCACTACTCGCGACCGACTCGACACGACCAGGAACCGCTCCGCACCACGACCACCTACCTCCTTCCCCCGCGCCATCGGGAGAGCCAGACGGCCAACACCGGCGCGGAGCGAGGGTTCGCTCGGGCGGGCGGGGAGGGAAGGGAGCGGGCGGGTGGAGGAGCGGCCGGCGACGCCACCCGCGGGAACGACGGATCCACCACCACCGCCAACACCACGGGAGGCGGAGGCACGGACGGGCGCGGGGACGGCGGGGCGGAACCGGGAAAGCCACACCGCCGGAGCCCCGCGAGACCCGCCGGAGCCCCGCGAGACGGACACGCCCCGGCGCGACACACCGCGCCTTATTTGGCCACGGGTAAGAAACCGCGCCGGGCGGGAGCGGCGGGGTCCGTGGGCGGACGGGCCTCGGCGGGCCCCACACGCAACGGCAGCGAGGCGCAACGCCGGGAAGAGCGGGATCGCCGACCCTCCGGGAGGAAGTCCGGGAATAGACCGAGCGGGCGGGAGAGACCACCCCAACGGGCACGGCGGGAGATCTGGCGGCAGCCGAGCCGGGCGAGAGCCGGAGGAACGGGAGGGACCCGTGAGTTTGTCGCGCCGCGGGAGAGACGGGAGGCGAGACGGGCGAGGTCGGCGAACGGCCTGAACCCGCGGGGGGTTAACCGACGGGGGAGGGGCGGAGAGACCGCGGCAGAGGAGGGCCGCCGAGACCTCGGGAGAGGAGGAAACATCGACCGAGCCCCGCCGCCAGGGCGACGGGGCCGAAGAGCCCCAGACGCACTCGCCGGGCGGACCCACCAAAGACGGGTCACCGCAGCCGCAAAGCCCCTTCTCCTCGCGGGGGCCGGACGCACGCGGGAGACCTCCCGCGCCACACAACGCCCACACGCGAACGCGGCCGCAGCCGCGGGCCGGGACGCCCCAACTGCTCCACCCGCACACGCCGAGCGGCTTCCCCCGATCGCGCCAAACGCCCGAGGCGCGACCGCGCGCGTGCATCGGGCGACCTCCCCGAGGGGGGGCACGGGTCCGCCAGCACGGCCGCGGGGTCGCCCGACACGAGGGAGCCGGCAGCGGGGGGGGGAGGGGGAACGGACACGGCAAGGACGAGATGCCGGGCGACGGCGGGGGCGACGACGGAACGGGCCCTCACCCGAGCACGCACCGAGAGAGGGCCGCCGCGCCTGGCGGCGACCGGACGAACACCGGGGCGAAACGGACGGGAATCACACCGCCACACCCGGGAGCGTCCCGCCACACCCGCGGCGCGCCGAACCGAGTCGACCCCAGAAACGACGACGGCCCCCCACGGGAGCCCCGGGAGACGCAACGCGAGAGGCTGCCGAACGCCGACGCCACCGCCGCCGAGGGCCCTCGAGCGGGAATGGGACCCCGACGTCCGACGACGAGCCGGACGCGCCGACCGCTGTCTCCAAAAGGCCGCCCCGAGAGAGAGATCGATACACCCGCCGAGACCCGACAACCCCGGATCCCCGGAGGAGGGAAGGTCACCCGCGCCCCAACCGTGGGAACGCTGCCGAGGAGGGGGCGAGCGGGACGACGCCCGCCACACGAACAGACCACAACACACGCACCACGCCGCGCAACGCCCAAGTCGCGGAACGGCAAAGACGGGACGCGCACGGGAGGGGCCGCGACGCGGCGGGCGGCCACGGGTTGGGGGCAGGGGAACAGGGACGGTGGGACCGGGAGCCCACCACCGCCTTCCGCTACCCGCCCCGCGCGAGCCCCACGGGATGGGATGGGGTAGACCGCGCGCGCGCCGGTGCACACGCGCCCTTCCACCACCGCCACCGCTACCGCCAACCTCCGCCACGAGAACCCAACACTCCGCGACGCCGCATGACGCCGAGCTCTTGCCCCGCGTGATCCCTCCCGACTCGAGCGAGGAGGCGCGGGCCGCGTAGGCGAGAGAACAGAGCCCCGGAAGAAGCCGGAGGTCAGGCCGGCTACGCGCACAGAAAGGCGGTCAGGGCGGGCGGCCGGAGGCCATTCGGGAGAAGCCCCACCGAGCACAGCACACGCCTCTTTCCCGGATAGCCAGAGAAGGAACGCTTTTTCACCGAGGGCGGGCGCACCTAACCCGACAAAGCACTCCGGGCCGCGCCAGCCGGAGAAACGACGCGCGCGGCGGCGTGACGCCACACAACAACTCGACCTCCGCCGAGCAACGGGGGAAGACACGCACGCGGGGGTGTCGCGCGCGCGGCCCGCCTAGGGCACACAGCACGCAACGGCGCGCGTGGACGCCACCCGACGAGGGGCCCTCTCGAAACGGGCACCCTGGGAGCCTCTCACCGCCTTTGGGTCATTACGCCGACTTCTCCTTCTCTCTACCGCGGTCTCCCACACCAGCGGAGCGGGCACGGACCCACAAGAGGGACGGCAAACAACGGAACAAGCCACGCACGCCGCGAGCAAGCAAAGCCGAGCACAGGAGGCGCCAGAGGGAACGGAAACGCCACCGCCGCCAGAAGCGGCACCTCGTCCTGGGACGCCCAGGAGCACCGCGAGGATCGCAAAAACGAGGCGCACGCACACCGACCGGGAGCGCACGCGACGCCGCAGATGAGCCACCCTCCCGCTCGGGAAAGGGGGCTCAAGGGGGCCACACGGGCAGAACGGAGCACCACGCCCACGCACTGCAGCAACGAGTGCGCGGGCACAGGGCTCAGGCCGGGCAACCGCACTTTGCTTTCCACACACCACCACGGGCGGGCGGGTGGGGAGGAGAGACGGCGGCCCGCTGGCAGAACGAGAGAGCGGGCGCCATTCACCATGAATGGCCATTCGCCATGAATGTCCGTCCCTCGCCTGGCGCGGCTTAGGCCCCGCCCAAGACGGCACGAGAGAACCACATCGATCAACCAGGAACGAGAGGCGTTGAAACAAAGCAAAGCCGCTTTCGGGAAGGCAACGACCGGGATCACACACGGGCAAAGCTAACAAAGCGAGCGACGCGACGGGAAGAATACACCGAGGAGGCCGGGAAGCTGCCACCAAAAAAAAAAAAAAAAATCACGAAAAAAAAAAAAAAGTGCACTCGGGAGGCACAGTGGCAGGGGGACCGGGCCACCAACCAGCAGCACAGCCCACAGAGACTCGGGAACCCAGCGGGCAGATTGGCAGAGAAAAAAAAAAAAAAAAAAAAAATAAAATAAAAATAAAAAAAAACGTGCACTGGGAGGCACAGTGGCAGTGGGGAACGGGCCACCAATCGACACAGCCCACAGAGACTCGGGAACTCTGCAGGAAGGAAAGGGAAAAAAAAAAAAAAAAAAAAAAAAAAAAGAGAGGATGGGCAGCAAACAAAAGCCATCGGCCCCCCTGGCCCACAGGCCCAGCCACTCCAAACGGTAAAGGGCGACGATAACCACGACAGCGGGAAACGCCTGACACGCAAACACAGCAAACGGAAGCCAGTGACAACGAAGTCGCCCAGGCGGCCTCAGGAAACTGCAACGCCCCAGAGAGCAAAAGGTGGGTGGACGAAACAACCCAGCAGCCTTGGGGGAAGACAGCAACGCAAGAAGGCCATCGCCCTTAGAAGAGTATGACCAAAGGACAGCGTGTCAGCATATATCTCCAGGTACAAGACGGACAGGTCACAAAGACATAAGTCATGAGCCAAAGATACGGGAGTAAGTCACAAACCAAAGGGAATTCCTGGAGGTCATGCCCGCTGAAATGTCCCCAAAATGTCCCCATAGACAAGAGAACCGGACCTCAAAGGAACAACTGGTCGACCTCATAAACTGGAGAGCGAGAGGAACATGAATGAAAGACGAGCACCCAGCAAGGGACCTACAGGACGCCGGGAACGCAGCGCCAGAGAGTAAAGGAGGCTGGGGGGGAGGCTCCGCGAGTCGGAGTCGGAGTCGGGCCGGGACAGTCGCCCAGTTAGGCCGAGACACAGCATCCTCTCGGCTTGGGGTCCAGAGTCCCTCCGCATGGGACGGAGGACTCTTGCTTAGAGAGAAGGCGGGGGGGGGGCGGGAGGGGGCCCGAGGGCCCGCGGAGTCAGAGTCGGGCCGGGACAGTCGCCCAGTTAGGCCGAGACACAGCATCCTCTCGGCTTGAGGTCCAGAGTCCCTCCGCATGGGACGGAGGACTTGCTTGCTTAGAGAGAAGGCGGTGGGGGGAGCGAGGGAGGGGCCCGAGAGGCCCTGGAGTCAGAGTCGGGCCGGGACAGTCGCCCAGTTAGGCCGAGACACAGCATCCTCTCGGCTTGAGGTCCAGAGTCCCTCCGCATGGGACGGAGGACTCTTGCTTAGAGAGAAGGCGGTGGGGGGAGGGAGGGGGCCCGAGGCCCGCGGAGTCAGAGTCGGGCCGGGACAGTCGCCCAGTTAGGCCGAGACACAGCATCCTCTCGCCCTGGGATCCAGAGGCCGGCCGGGCTCTCCACCAAAAACGAGCCTGGGTCGCCCCGGGAGGCGACAGCTATAAGCCTTCTGGTCGACCTGCCCAAGCCTCCCTCCCCACATACTGCTTTGGGACACCACTGTCACCTGTCACCTCCGCCAGTACTCCGGGTCCAACACTGTACACTCAGAGCGCTCTGAAACACGACACAACCCCGGGACACAGCCGCCTGCTCGCCGAGGCTCTCGCCACCCTGTCCGCCTGCCGCAGGCAATTTGCTGTCCTTGTCATCCACCGGGAACCAGGCGCTGCAGAGAAAATTGTCACCGCTAGGTGTCACCCGACCACCATCTCGATCGTCCAAGGCAGCAGCAACACACACACAGATCGCTCACTAGCCGCACAGCCAGCACTGGGGCCCGTGGGGTCCTGCCTAGCTCTGGCGGACACGCAAGCACAGCAGAGCAGCTGTACCCACCACCAGAGTGGCACAAACGGTGGCCGCCGCTGTCCCGCCCGAACAAAGCAAACGCTGGCTGTTCTCCTCGGGCGGATCTCTCAGGCAGCCAAAACGAAAAGTAGGACGGGAAGCTGTGCAAACAAGGCGAAATCTACGCCGGTCTCTAACGGGAGGGGGAGTTTCAGTAAAAGCGGCAAGTCTGTGACTGGCACAATTAGGGAAAGTGACATCCCCACCTCGATGTGGGGAGGTAAGAGGCGGCCTCAGTTCGCCTCCTTTACAAAACAATCACACCAAACCAAACCGCCTGCCGCTTGTGGGTCGCCACCACCGCCACCACCGCCCGCCACAAGCCACCACCACACACACACACACAGCACCAGCACATCACAGGCATGGCCAGCACCCCACGCTTGTTTATGGGTACTGAAAGGATGGTGCCCAGGGGCCTTTGAAGCACCCTAGGCCAGGGCTTCCTTTCCCTCATGTGTCCAGATGGCTGAGGCTTGCTGGCTACCAGATAAAATTAAACCAAATTTAATGTGATTCCAATCACGTAACAATGTGATTAAGCAGGCCCCAAGTAGGATTTAACCGGATTATTAGGATTTAACTCGCCACTATGGCAGCAGCCAGGTGCCATACTAAGTTGAGAAGAAAACAGAAAAGTGATGGATCTGGTTTAGTACAGAAGAACACATAAAAGCATCTAAAACTTAAGAACAGACAGGCGAAGCACAGCATTGTGAACTATACCTGAAAACATGGAACCATGTTACTGAACTAAGTGGAGAAGAAAACAGAACAGAGATATATCTCCCGTAGTAGAGAAGAGCACAAAAACATGTTTCCAAAGTAAGAAAAGATAGTTAAAGCACAGCTGCCAGAACTAAGTACAGGAGAATATGCATCAGAGTTTCTGAACTAAGTAGAGAAGAAATCAGAAACGTGAGATATCAAGCATAGTAGAGAAGATCACATACACGTGTTTCCAAGGTAAGAAGAGAAAGGAGAGCACAGCGCCAGAACTAAGTACATGAAAATAATAAAACTGTTTCAGAACTGTGTTGAAAAACGAAACAGAAAAGTAATATATCTGGCAGACTACAGAAGAACACATAAACGTATTTCCCAGGTAAAAACAGACAGGCAAAGCACAGCGCTGTAAACTAAGTACATGTAAAAATAAAAAGTGTCTCTGACATAAGTTGAGAAGAAAACAGAAAAGTGATAGATCTGGCATAGTACAGAAGAACACATAAACGTATCAAAAAAAAAAAAAAAGTTTAAGAACAAAAAGGCAAAGCACAGCTGCTAGAACTAAGTACACGAAAACATGTAACAATGTTACCGAACTAAGTGGGTTTTTTTTTTTTTTTTTGTTAGTTGAAATAAGGTCAAGCAGGCCCCGTTAGGTTTTAACCGGATTATCGGGCTCAAGTCTCCAAAGTCCCGGGTAGAGATGAACTACCCTGAGCGGGGGACCACGTAATCTCCTGTTTCACCATTGTCCACGAAGACGGCAGCCGTCACGGATCCTGACCTCGCCACTATGGCAGCAGCTATGTGCCATACTTTCCAAGGCCCATTTTCGTTCTAGGTTGACTAGCCTGCCCACGGGACCAGGATCTGGACCGAATATTCGCGTGCAACTCCTAATCTACACAGTACCCTCGCTGCAAGAAAAGAAAAACAACTCCCTGTCTTTAAAAAAAAAAGAAAAGAAAAACAGGAAAGGGAAAAAAAAAAAAAAAAAAAAAAAAGACGAAAGGCCCAGCCCGGTCTCCAGTGTGAGTTCACCAGGACTACACAGAGAAGGCCTTGACTGCACAGAAAACACACACACCACACAAAAACAAACAAAGAAACAAACAAACAAAACTGAATTCCAGCACTGGGGAGGCAGAGAGGGAACTAGGCCATAGGTCACCGATTCAAAAACTAAGACTATGGAGTCCCTGGCCCAAGGATTCACCTGGAGAAAGCCCAGTAATATTTAACCATCACCCCTAGCAACAACGGCTACTCAGCGAATACCTGGGACTTAACCCACGTGTTCTTTACAAGAGGATGAGTAAAACAATTACGGTTTTGCCTGGGCGCCCCGCAAACATTTTCCCGGGACACCCGATGATGGCTAAGTAAGTACCAATCAATCCTAAAATTTTCCCACACCTTGCTGTAATACTAAACAGAAACCCTCCTCCCTTGAGCTCGGGCTCTACTCAACTGCTGCATCGGTGAGTGTCAGGGGCGCCACCCCACCAGCTCCAGCTGGTCATTAGAAAGACCCTACTTCGCCTGCGCGCCATCGAATCGCCCTCGGTGGTCTTTGGTGTGGGTCGCCGAGACAATACGAGATGTGACTCGACCAGTCTGTTGCCTCTAGTAAGCTGGAGGGCATCTCAGAAAAGAAAATTCCTAAAAACAATCATTCTTACAGTCTCCATTTAAGGAGACTATGTTTCTCCTTTATCTTTCTTTTTTTTTTTTTTTAATAATTTATTTAATTTTTATTTTATGTGCATGAGGGTGAGGGTGTCAGATGCCGTGGAACTGGCATTACAGACAGTTGTGAGCTGCCATGTGGGTGCTGGGAATTGAACCTGATCCTTTGGAAGAGCAGGCAGTGCTCTAACCACTGGGCCATCTCTCCAGCCCCTGCTTTATCTTTCATTAATATACATATATGTGTGTGTGTGTGTGTGTGTGTGTGTGTGTGTGTGCGCAACAAGAAAACAAAGATCAAACGACAAAGATAAAACCAGATATCAGCTATCAGCACCACCTAGAATTACAGTCTTCCCAATCCCAGATGCCCACACCACCAATGCCAGCTAGGGCAATATGTCTCCGCTTAGAGCCCACAACAGCGAAGCACAAGAAGAAAGACCTTCCTTAAAATAGCCTTTACAAATATGATAGAGGTCCTTCCTAAAAGAGAACATTAAGAGAGCCTTTCAAGAAATCTGTGAAACCCCAAACTGTGGAGGGAAATGAATAAAACACCTGAAAAATAAAACAGAGTAGATAGAGAGAACCTAAACCGAGGGAATTTCCGAAAGTGGGAAAACAAAACAAAAGGGTAGGGGACTCAAATAGAAACTTCCAAGGCAAACCTGGCTAACAGAATACAACAGATGGAATTAGAGAATCTCAGGCATTGAAGGTATATAATAGAAAGAATAGATACATTGCTCAAAGAAAATGTTAAAGAAGAAGAAAGAAACAAGGAGACAAATAGAAAATCCAGTTATGAAACAGCCAATAAATTAAGGATAATAAGGATAAGGATAACAGATAAATTATAGAAGAGAATGTCCTTCACCTACAGAAGAGGCTTGTCAAAGCAAAAGAAGCACACAGAATACCAAATAGACTAGACCAGAAAAGAAAATTCCCTTGGCGTTGTACTAGCCAAAACAGTAAACCTACAGAAACCAAGAAAGCCTAGTAAAAGCTGCAAGGGGAAAAGACAGATCAACCTAGAAAGGGTAGACCGAGCGGAACTGCAAAAGCTCTAAAGGCCATAAGAGCCTGGACAAACTCTAAGCTATCACAGATGCGGGCCGAGAGATGGCTCAGCTCTTCCAAAGGTCATGAGTTCAACTCCCAGCGAACCACCACATGGTGGCTCACAACCACCTATAAGGTGAACCGATTCCCTCTTCTGGCAGATGTAAATGCAGATACAACACTGTGATACATAAAATAAATCAATCTTTAAAAATTAAAAAAAAAAGGTATCACGGGTGCTAGCAGCCTAGAGTACTAAACTCGATGAAACTTGCAATCGCTAGAGATGGAGAAGATGAAGTGGTCCACGACACCCATCACTGAAACGCAGAAAGACGACTCGACGGTAAAGGAAAGGGAAAACTTTTGGGTTAACGCTTTCATCTTTCAGGGCCTGAGAGATGGCTCGCGCTTAAGAGCGCTGTCTGTCGGCTCCTCCGAATGGACCCCGGTTCAATTCCCAGGACCCACATGGCAGCTCACGAGTGCCTGTAACGCCAGTTCCAAGGGATCTGGCACCCTCACACTAACGCACATAAAATACGAATTAAATAAATTAAAAAAGAAAAGAACAAAACAAAACACACAGCCATGCATGTATCAAGGAAACCCTGTGTGAAGAGGAAAAGAAACCCCCCCCCCAAAAAATAAAATAAAATAAAATAACAGAAACAAACCCAAACCAAAAAAAAAAAAAAAAAAAATCCAAAGCTTCTTTGTTTTTAGTTTTTTGGTTATCTTATTGTCCATTCAATTTAATTTTAAAATATAGTTCTCTGACTCTCTGTCTCTGTCTCTCTCTCTTTGTCTGTCTGTCTCTGTGTCTCTCACAGACACACAGACACAGAGAAACAGAGAGAGATAGAGAGATTGAGATTGAGAGAGAGAGAGAGAAAGAGGACACGAACACTTTCCAAACATCTGTTTAATAAATATTCACACATCGATAACCTCATTAGCATCCAGAGAGTCGTAAGAACATCTCTTGTTGAAAGCACCGTGAATGCTAAAGAATGTGTCCTTTCGTCTTTTCTAAGCTGCAGTTAACGCTTTCTGCGAAAACGATCAACCCAAGAAGACACCGAACTTTTCTTTGAGGAGTTTTCACACACACACACACACACACACACACACACACACACACACATCTTTTGAACATGTCGGTACACTATTGTACAGCTGCTCCCAAGGCACCTTCCCAACATTTGTTATATTATCACTTATAGAAACCAAAGCACGTGGGATACGGTGGCAATGTTACTCCTGGCCACGGTGGGTGGTTTTCTAGCAATGAATCACGCTGAATGTCGGCAGAAAGCAAAGAAAGCCTTTAACCAAAGCTCAGTATGCACACAAAACACTTGTTACATCAGTGAACTTGTTAGGTGTCTTGCATGGATGAAATCGCCACCCTGTGTGAAAGCAGAGTGAATACAGCCCCGTATCAGGATGAAAAGGAAAGAGAAGAACAAAGAGAGCTCCATGCCATTCACTCTCATGATTTTACTTATTTTACTTAGTTACTTAGTTACTTAGTTTTTTTTTTTTTTTTTTTTTTTTTTTTTTTTTTTGAAACAAGGTTTCCTGAGAAAGGATACCATCTGCAAAGCAGGCTTAAAACCCAGGGATCTGCCTGCCTCTGCCTTCAGGGTGCTGGGCCTAAAGGAATGTACCACCACACCCAGCTTGTCTTCCTTGTATTTCTAATTCCAGGAAGGCATCTTTTCCTTCTTCTTCTTCTGGTTTATACTTTATCGTATATTTAGTTCAATTTACAAAAGTCTCTCTCTCTCTCTCTCTCTCTCTCTCTCTGTGGTGTGTGTTTGAGAGAGAGAGAGGGGATCTCTGTGTGTGATGTGTGTCTTTCTTTCCCTTCTCTCCCCCCCCCTTGCTTCAAACAAAGAGCTTGAAAACAAACAACAGCAACAACAAAAGCAGAAGTAGGCCTTATCTTTGTTTCAGGGCCAGACTGGTCTCCAGAACCAGTGGCAGGACAGCCAAGCCTGTTACAAAGAAACCCTATCTAGAGAGAGAGAGAGAGAGAGAGAGAGAGAGAGAGAGAGCTTGATTTGTTTTTAATTTCTCGTTACCTTGTTTAATCTTAAAATATAGCTAACTCTCTGTCTCTCAGACAGAGAAAGCAGAAAAGTGCTATATCTAGCTTAGTAGAGAAGAGCGCATGAATGTGTTTTCAAGGTAAGAACAGGAAGTCAAAGCACAGCGCTTTCAACAAAGTCCAGGAAAGTATGTAACGGTGTTTCTGAGCTATGCTGAGAAGAAACAGAAAAGTGATCTATCTGGCATAGTACAGAAGAACACATAAAACGCCTCCAAGGTAAGAAAGGAAAGGCACAGCACAGCTGCTAACTAACTAAGTACAGGAAAATATGTAACAGTGTTTCTGAACTCAGTTGAGAAGAAAACAGAAAAGTGATACATCTAGAAGGTGAACCGATTCTCTTCTGGCAGATATAAATAAATGCAGATACAACACTCAGAGACCTAAAGTAAATAAATCTTTAAAAAATTAAAATAAAAAGGTATCATCACAGGTGCTAGCAGCCTAGAGTACTAAACTCGATGTCAATCGCTAGAGGTGGAGAAGATAAAGGGGTCCACGACACGGTCCATTACACAGAAAGATGACACGATGAAAAAAGAAAGGGGAAAATAACTTTGGGACCACACGGTGGCTCACAGCCATCTATCAGGTGAACCGATTCTCTTCTGGCAGATGTAAATGCAGATACAACACTGATACATAAAATAAATCAATCTTTAAAAATCAAAAATAAAAAAAAGGTATCACTAAACTCGACGAAAACTTGCAATCGCTAGAGATGGAGAAGATGAAGTGGTCCACGACACGCATCACTTAGACGCAGAAAGACGACTGATGAAAAGGAAAGGGAAAACTTTTGGGTTAACGCTTTCATCTTTCAGGGCCTGGAGAGATGGCTCCGCGCTTAAGAGCGCTGTCTGTCGGCTCTTCCGAACGGACCGGTTCAATTCCCAGGACCCACATGGCAGCTCACAAGTGCCTGTAACGCCAGTTCCAAGGGATCTGACACCTTCACACTAACGCATATAAAATACGAATTAAATAAATTTAAAACAAACAAACAAACAAACAAAAAAAAAAACACACAGCCATGCATGTATCAAGGAAACCCTGTGGAAGAGAAAGAGAACCCCCACAATTAAAAAAAAAAAAAAAACAAACAAAACAAAACAAAAACCAAGCTTTTTGTTATCTTATTGTCCATTCAATTTAATTTTAAAATATAGTTCTCTGACTCTCTGTCTCTCTGTGTGTGTGTGTGTGTGTGTGTGTGTGTGTGTGTGTGTGTGTATGACACAAGACAGGCCTGCATTGGTGCTCTGCATTGGTGCTCGCATTTGGAGGTTCAAAAATCGCTCCCTGAGATTTTCACTAAGAAGCATGCTTGTCTCTCTGCCTAAGCTTGTTAACGCAGACTCCTAGTCCAGGTAAAGCAGACTGTCCTCACATTCAACTCATCATCTCTGGGAAAATCTGAAAGGATGCAGCCGGGCACGGACAGAGCCGGATGCCGGTCCCGGGAAGGGGGCGATGGCGGGTGGATCAGGAGTTCGAGGACCGAGAAGCAGCATGTTGCTGCTAGACGGTCAGCGAATGCGAATGTAAATATCTACCAGCAGTGGATGTACTCGCTGTTAGAACTGCAATCCGAGTATCAGCAATCCTGCAGCTAGCCTGTACAGGCCAAGCAGACCCGCTCGAGTCTCCAAAGGAGCCCAAGTCCTAGGTAGCAGTTCAAACTGCCCTGAGCAGGGAACCGCGAGCCTGGCTAGGGTCCACGACCCAGCAGCGCCACGATGGGGCCTGGGGGGGGGGGTCGGGGGAGCGGGTGCTTTTCCTGCCTGCCTGCCTGCCTGCCTGCCTGCCCACCTGCCGGGGCAGGGCGGCTAGCGCCAGAGGATGGCCAGGGACAGAGGTCAGGCAGGGTGAGTGAGCTTTGAGCGAGTGGCCAGCGCGGCAGCGCAACTCGCTCCGAGGTCACCTGACTCACACAGCAGCAGCCAGCTTCGGGCCACAGCAGAGCACACAGCCCGCGCAGCAAGTGCCGGCGGAAGGAGACGGGAGCAAAAGTAATAAAAAGTCGGGAC
>JAEOAE010003689.1:0-30927 GCA_036365155.1 Meriones psammophilus | reverse complement strand
GTAAGATGTTTATAACCCTCTTAAAAAGCACAACTGTGCAACTAAGTAAATAACCTGTGTGTCGCCTAACAATTAATTAGGAATACAGGAAAACTGAAAAGTGCTTTCTTGCACTGTAGTGCAGAAAGAAGTTTCCAATGAAAGCACAGAAACACAAAGCACAACTTTGGAAAATAAATCACATTTGTGTTGCCCATTCCATTAGGAATACAGGAAAACTGAAAAGTGATATCTCCCACTTGAGAGCACAGAAAGAAGTTTCCATCAAAATACAGAAATATAAAGCACAACTTTGTAAACTAAGTAACATGTGTGTCAACCGTTCAATTAGGAATACATGAAAACTGAAAAGTGATATCTCACACTGTACCACACAGAAACAAGTTTCCAACGAAAGAAGAGAACTGTAAAGTACAAATTTGTAAAGTAAGTAACATGTGTGTTGTCTTTGCTCATTTAGGAATACAGGAAAACTGAAAAGTGATATCTCCCACTGTAGTGCACAGAAACAAGTTTCACCAAATGAATAAAAAGGAAAGTCACAACTTTGTAAACTAAATCACATTTGTGTCCCCACTCAATTAGGAATACAAGAAACCAGAAAAGTGATATTCCAACTTTAGAGCACAGAAAGAAGTTTCCAATGAAAGAAAATAAACACAAAACAGAGCTTTGGAAAGTAAATCACATCTGTGTCATCCGTTCAATTAGGATTACAGGAAAACTGAAAAGTGATATCTCGCACTGTACCTCACAGAAACAAGTTTCCAATGAAAGAACAGAAATGGAAAGCACAACTTTGTAAACTAAGTAACATGTGTGTCACCTAAACAATTAGGAATACAGGAAAATTGAAAAGGATATCTTCCACTTTGGAGTACAGAAAGAAGTTTTCAATGTAAGAATAGAAAGGTAAAGCACAACTTTGAAACTAAATCACATGTGTGTCGCCAGTTCCATTAGGAATACAGGAAAACTGAAAAGTGATATCTCCCACTTGAGAGCACAGAAAGAAGTTTCCAAAAAATACAGAAATGTAAAGCACAACTTTGTAAACTAAGTAACATGGGTGTGTCAACCATTCAATTAGGAATACAGGAAAACTGAAGAGTGATATCTTCCAGTGTAGCACACAGAAACAAGTTTCCAATGAAAGAAGAGAAATGTAAAGTACAAATTTGGAAACTAAATAACATGAGTGTCACCCGCTCAATTAGGAATACAGGAAACCTGAAATGTAATATCACCCACTGTAGAAAACAGAAACAAGTTTCCACCAAAGAATAGAAAGGAAAGTCACTACTTTGTAAACTAAATCAATATTTGTGTCGCCTGCTCAATTAGGAATACAGGAAAACTGAAAAAGTGATATCTCCCACTTTAGAGCACAGAAAGAAGTTTCCAATGAAAGAACAGAAACACAAATCACAACTTTGGAAACTAAATCACATCTGTGTCACCCATTCAATTAGGAATACAGGAAAACTGAAAAGTGATATCTTGCACTGTACCTCACAAAAACAATTTTTCCAATGAAAGAAGAGAAATGTAAAGTACAAATTTGTAAACTAAGTAACATGTGTGTTGCCCGCTCAATTAGGAATACAGGAAAACTGAAAAGTGATATCTCCCACTGTAGTGCACAGAAAGAAGTTTCCAACAAAAAACAGAACACAAAGCAAAACTTTGTAAATTAAATCACATTTGTGTCACCCATTCCATTAGGAATACAGGAAAACTGAAAAGTGATATCTCACATTGTACCACAGAAAAAACAAGTTTCCAATGAAAGAAAAGAAATATAAAGCACAACTTTGCAAACTAAGTAACATGTGTGTCATACATTCATTAGGAATACAGGAAAACTGAAAAGTGATATCTCCCACTGTAGAAAACAGAAACAAGTTTCCAATGAAAGAATAGAAAGGAAAGTCACAACTTTGTAAACTAAATCACATTTGTGTCATCCGCTCAATTAGGAATACAGGAAAACTGAAAAGTGATATCTCCCACTGTACCCCACAGAAACAAGTTTCCAATGAAAGAACAGAAATGTAAAGCACAACTTTGTAAACTAAATAAGATGTGTATAGCCCTCTCAATTAGGAATACAGGAAAACTGAAAAGTGATATCTCCCACTTGAGAGCACAGAAAGAAGTTTCCAATGAAAATACAGAAATGTAAAGCACAACTTTGTAAACTAAATAACATGTGTGTCAACCGTTCAATTAGGAATACAGGAAAACTGAAAAGTGATATCTCACACTGTACCACACAGAAACAAGTTTCCAACGAAAATGCAGAAAGGTAAAGTACAAATTTGTAAACTAAGTAACATGTGTGTCAACCATTCAATTAGGAATACAGGAAAACTGAAAAGTGATATCTCCCACTGTAGTGCACAGAAACAAGTTTCCAACAAAATGAATAGAAAGGAAAGTCACAACTTTGTAAACTAAATCACATTTGTGTCGCCCACTCAATTAGGAATACAGGAAAACTGAAAAGTGATATCTCCAACTTTAGAGCACAGAAAGAAGTTTCCAATGAAAGAAAATAAACACAAAACAGAGCTTTGGAAACTAAATCACATGTGTGTCATCCGCTCAATTAGGAATACAGGAAAACTGAAAAGTGATATCTCCCACTGTACCTCACAGAAACAAGTTTCCAATGAAAGAACAGAAATGTAAAGCACAACTTTGTAAACTAAATAACATGTGTGTCACCTGTTCAATTAGGAATACAGGAAAATTGAAAAGTGATATCTTCCACTTTGGAGTACAGGAAGAAGTTTTCAATGTAAGAATAGAAAGGTAAAGCACAACTTTGGAAACTAAATCACATGTGTGTTTCCAGTTCCATTAGGAATACAGGAAAACTGAAAAGTGATATCTCCCACTTGAGAGCACAGAAAGAAGTTTCCAAAGAAAATACAGAAATGTAAAGCACAACTTTGTAAACTAAATAACATGGGTGTCAACCATTCAATTAGGAATACAGGAAAACTGAAAAGTGATATCTTTGTAGCACACACAGAAACAAGTTTCCAATAAAAGAAGAGAAATGTAAAGTACAAATTTGTAAACTAAGTAACATATGTCATGTTGCCTGCTCAATTAGGAATACAGGAAAACTGAAAAGTGATATCTCCCACTGTAGAAAACAGAAAAACAAGTTTCCAATTTAGAAAGAATAGAAAGGAAAAGTCACAACTTTGTAAACTAAATCACATTTGTGTCGCCTGCTCAATTAGGAATACAGGAAAACTGAAAAGTGATATCTCCCAATTTAGAGCACAGAAAGAAGTTTCCAATGAAAGAACAGAAATGTAAAGCACAACTTTGGAAACTAAATCACATGTGTGTCACCTGTTCAATTAGGAATACAGGAAAACTGAAAAGTGATATCTCCCACTGTAGAGCACAGAAAACAAGTTTCCAATGAAAGAACAGAAATGTAAAATTTGTAAACTTTGTAAACTAAGTGTTGCCTGCTCAATTAGGAATACACTGAAAAGTGATATCTCCCACTGTGTCACAGAAACAAGTTTCCAATAAAAAATAGAAAGGAAAGTCAAACTTTGTAAATTAAATCACATTTGTGTCACCTTATTAGAATACAGGAAAACTGAAAAGTGATATCTCCCATTGTACCTCACAGAAACAAGTTTCCAATGAAAGAAAAGAAATATAAAGCACAACTTTGTAAACTAAGTAACATGTGTGTCACCCATTCAATTAGGAATACAGGAAAAACTGAAAAGTGATATCTCCCTGTGAGAAACAGAAAACAAGTTTCCAGAAAAGAACAGAAAGGAAAGCACAACTTTGTAAACTAAATAACATGTGTATGTGCCCTGCTCAATTAGGAATACAGGAAAACTGAAAAGAAAGGAAAGAAAGAAGTTTCCAATGAAAGAACAGAAAACTAAATCACAACTTTGTAAACTAAATCACATTTGTGTCAATTAATTAGAATACAGGAAAACTGAAAAGTGATATCTCCCACTTTAGAGCACAGAAACAAGTTTCCAATGAAAGAACAGAAATGTAAAGCACAACTTTGTAAACTAAATAACATGTGTGTCACCTGTAGGAATACAGGAAAACTGAAAAGTGATATCTTCCAATGTAGAGCACAGAAAGAAGTTTCCAATGAAAAAAAGTAAGAGAAAGGTAAAGCACAACTTTGTAAACTAAATAACATGTGTGTCACCTGCTCAATTAGGAATACAGGAAAACTGAAAAGTGATATCTCCCAATTTGGGAGTAGAGCAAGAATAGAAAGAAAACTAAATTTCCAACATTAGAACAGAAAGAAAAGTGAATCTCCCACTAAACAGAAAGAAGTTTCAACAAAATTGTAAACTAAATAACATGTGTGTCGTCCGTTTAATTAGGAATACAGGAAAACTGAAAAGTGATATCTCCCACTTTAGAGCACAGAAAGAAGTTTCCAATAAAAGAACAGAAACGCAAAGGACAGCTTTGGAAACTAAATCACATGTGTGTCGCCTGCTCAAATAGGAATACAGGAAAACTGAAAAGTGATATCTTGCACTGTACCTCACAGAAACAAGTTTCCAATGAAAGAACAGAAATGTAAAGCACAACTTTGTAAACTAATTAACATGTGTGTCACCTGCACAATTAGAATACAGGAAAATTGAAAAGTGATATCTTCCAATTTGGAGTACAGGAAGAAGTTTTCAATGTAAGAATAGAAAGGTAAAGCACAACTTTGGAAACTAAATCACATGTGTGTTTCAGTTCCATTAGGAATACAGGAAAACTGAAAAGTGATATCTCCCACTTGAGAGCACAGAAAGAAGTTTCCAACGAAAATACAGAAATGTAAAGCACAACTTTGTAAACTAAGTAACATGTGTGTCGTCCGTTTAATTAGGAATACAGGAAAACGGAAAAGTCATATCTCCCACTGTAGTGCACAGAAACAAGTTTCCACGAAAAGAATAGAAAGGAAAGTCACAACTTTGTAAACTAAATCACATTTGTGTCGCCCGTTCAATCAGGAATACAGGAAAACTGAAAAGTGATATCTCCCACTTTAGAGCACAGATAGAATTTTCCAATGAAAGAATATAAACTCAAAGGAGAGCTTTGGAAAATAAATCACATCTGTGTCGCCCCTTCAATTAGGATACATGAAAACTGAAAAGTTATATCTCCCACTGTACCTCACAGAAACAAGTGTCCAATGAAAGAACAGAAATGTAAAGCACAACTTTGTAAACTAAGTAACATGTATGTTGCCCATTCAACTAGGAATGCAGGAAAACTGGAAAGTTATATCTCCCACTGTAGTGCACACAAAAATAAGTTTCCAACAAAAGAACAGGAAGGCAAAGCACAACTTTGTAAACTAAATCACATGTGTGTCACCCGCTCAATTAGGAATACAGGAAAACTGAAAAGTGATATCTCGCACTGTACCTTACAGAAAAAATTTTCCAAGGAAAGAACAGAAATGTAAAGCATAACTTTGTAACTAAGTAACATGTGTGTCGCCTGCACAGTTAGGAATACAGGAAAACTGAAAAGTGATATCTCCCACTGTAGTGCACAGAAAGAAGTTTCCAACAAAAAAAAAGAAAGGCAAAGCAAAACTTTGTAAATTAAATCACATTTGTGTCACCCGTTCCATTAGGAATACAGGAAAACTGAAAAGTGATATCTCCCACTTGAGAGCACAGAAAGAAATTTCCAATGAAAGTAGAGAAATGTAAAGCACAACTTTGTAAACTAAGTAACATGTGTTTCACCCGTTCAATTAGGAATACAGGAAAACTGAAAGGTGTTATCTCCCACTTTAGGGCACAGAAAGAAGTTTCCAATGAAAGAACAGAAACGCAAAGCACAACTTTGGAAACTAAATCACATGTGTGTCGCCTGCTCAATTAGGAATACAGGAAAACTGAAAAGTGATATCTCCCACTGTAGTGCACAGAAACAAGTTTACAACAAAAGAATAGAAAGGCAAATCACAACTTTGTAAACTAAATCACATGTGTCTCACCCGTTCAATTAAGAATACAGGAAAACTGAAAAGTGATATCTCACACTGTACCTCACAAAAAATCAGATTCCAACGAAAGAACAGAAATGTAAAGCACAACTTTGTAAACTAAGTAACATGTGTGTCACCTGCAAAATTAGGAATACAGGAAAACTGAAAACTGATATCTTCCATTTTAGATATTTTAGAGCACAGAAAGAAGTTTCCAATGAAAGAGAAGAAACACAAATCACAACTTTGGAAACGAAATCACATGTGTGTCACCCGTTATTTCTAATATCAGAGATCAGACCTCTACTCTTGCCTGATGCGTCCAAAACAAAAAAGGGGGGACTGTAGAGAGCTGCGTAATGCCGCTCCTGAAAGATGGAGCTGGTTTCTGCCTTCCACCTTCCCGATGGTGAGTGCTCTCTGTCACAAACAACTCCACATTTGGCTAAGGCTGAGAATCTGGCTTGCTTCCATGTATGTGGACCTATCTGCATTGCCCACGTGGCATACTGAGGTTGGCTGCCCAGAGGCTATTTAAAGTGGGCTGGCTTTCCCCAGGGTCAGATGATTGTTCAAGGTTCCTGAATAAACTGCATTGAAAAAAATAAAAAATAAAAAAACAGAAATGAAAAAAAAAAAAAAAAAAAAGAATACAGGAAAACTGAAAAGTGATATCTCCCACTGTACCTCACAGAAACAAGTTTCCAAGGATAGAACAGAAAATAAAGCAAAACTTTGTAAACTAAGTAACAAGTGTGTTGCCCGCTCAATTAGGAATACAGGAAAAATGAAAAGTGATATCTTGCACTATACCTCACAGAAACAAGTTTCCAATGAAAGAACAGAAAGGCAAAGCACAACTTTGGAAACTAAATCACATGTGTGTCGCCTGTTCAATTAGGAATACAGGAAATCTAAAAAGTGATATCTCCCAATGTACCTCACAGAAACAAGTTTCTCAAGAAACAACAGAAATGTAAAGCACAACTTTGTTAACTAAATAAC
Source organism: Meriones psammophilus (assembly GCA_036365155.1). Lineage (NCBI taxonomy): Eukaryota > Metazoa > Chordata > Mammalia > Rodentia > Muridae > Meriones > Meriones psammophilus. The sequence goes on along the minus strand of JAEOAE010003689.1, from coordinate 23,891 downwards.
ATTTGTGTTGCCTGCACAATTAGGAATATAGGAAAACTGAAATGTGATATCTTCCGCTTTAGAGCACAGAAAGAAGTTTCCAATGAAAGAACAGCAAGTTAAAGCACAACTTTGGAAACTAAATCACATGTGTGTCACCCATTCAATTAGAAATACAGGAAAACTGAAAATTGATATCTCCCACTGTACCTCACAGAAACAAGTTTCCAATGAAAGAACAGAAATGTAAAGCACAACTTTTTAACTAAGTAACATGTGTGTCGCCTGCACAATTAGGAATTAAGGAAAACTGAAAAGTGATATCTTCCACGTTAGAGCACAGAAAGAAGTTTCCAATGAAAGAACAGAAACGCAAAGCACAACTTTGTAAACTAATTCACATGTGTCCCCGTTCAATTATTATAACAGGAAAACTGAAAAGTGATATAACCCTAACCCAAACCCGTAACCCTAACCCTAACGCTAACCTTAACCCCTAACACTAACCCTAACCCTAAATCTAACCCTACCCTAACCCTAACCCTAAACCTAACCCGAAACCTAACCCTAACTTGTTCACAGGAACAAGTTTCCAACGAAAGAACATAAACGCAAAGCACTACTTTGTAAACTAAATCACATGTGTGTGGCTCGCTCAATTAGGAATACAGGAAAACTGAAAAGTGATATATCGCATTGTACAGCACAGGAACAAGTTTCGAATGAAAGAACAGAGAAGCAAAGCACTACGTTGTAGACTAAATCACATGTGTGTGGCTCGCTCAATTAGGAATACAGGAAAACTGAAAAGTGATATATCGCACCATACAGCACAGGAACAAGTTTCCAACAAAATAACAGGAAAGCAAGGCACTACTTTTAAACGGAATCACATGTGTGTCGCTCGCTCAATTAGGAATACAGGAAAACTGAAAAGTGTTATCTCGCACTGTACAGCACAGAAACAAGTTTCCATCGAACGAACAGAAAGGCAAAACACAACTTTGTAAAATAATTCACATACGTGTTGCCCTTTCAATTATTATAACAGAAAAAACTAAAAAGTGATATATAACACTGTATAGCAGAGAAACAAGTTTCCAGCAGAAGAACAGATACGCAAAGCACTACTTTGTTAACAAAATCACGTGTGTGTCACTCGCTCAATTAGGAATACAGGAAAACTGAAAAGTGATATATCGCACTGTACAGTACAGGAACAAGTTTCCATAAAAAAAAAAAAAAGCAAAGCACGACTTTTAAATGGAATCACATGTGTGTCGCTTCAATTAGGAATACAGGAAAACTGAAAAGTGTTATCTCGCACTGTATGGCAAAGAAACAAGTTTCCATCGAAGGAACAGAAACACAAAGCACAACTTTGTAAACTAATTCACATAAGTGTCACCTGTTCAATTAGTATAACAGAAAAACTGAAAAGTGATATAACCCTAACCCTAACCTTAACCCTAACCCCAAACCTAACCCTAACCTTAACACTAACCATAACCATTAACCCTAACCGAACCCTAAAACCTAACCTCACCCTACCCTTACTTGGTCCTAACAGGAACAAGTTTCCAACGAAAGGACATAAACACAAAGCACTACTTTGTAAACTAAATCACATGTGTGTCACTCGCACATTTAGGAATACAGGAAAAGTGTAAAGTGATATAACACACTGTACAGCACAGGATCAACTTTCGAACGAAAGAAAAGAAAAGCAAAGAACTACTTTTAAACAGAATCACATGTGTGTCGCCTGCTCAATTATTGTAACAGGAAAACTGAAAAGTGATATAACCCTAACCCTAACCATAAACCTAACCCCAAACGCTAACCCTAACGCTAAACCTAAACCCCTATCCCTAACCCTAACCTTAACCCTAACCCTAACCCTAACCCTAACCCTAACCCTAACCCCTAACCCTAACCCTAACACTAACCCTAACGCTAACCCCGTAACCCTAACCCTAACACCAACACTTAACTCTAACCCTAACCATAACCATAATCCTAAACCTAACCCTAAACCTAACCCTGACCCTAACTTAACCCTAAACCTAACCCTAACCTTAAACCTAACCTTAACCCTAACCCTGACTTGGTCCTAACAGGAACAAGTTTCCAAAGGAAGGACATAAACACAAAGCACTACTTTGTAAACTGAATCACATGTGTGTCACTCGCTCAATTAGGAATACAGGAAAATAGAAAAGTGATATAACGCACTGTACAGCACAGGAACAAGTTTCCAACAAAAGAACAGAAAAGCAAAGCACTACTTTGTAAAATAAATTACATGTGTGTCGCTTGCTCAATTAGGAATACAGGAAAACTGAAGAGTGTTATCTCGCACTGTATGGCACAGAAACAAGTTTCCATCGAAAAAACAGAAACACAAAGCACTATTTTGTAAACTAAATGACATGTGTGTCGCTTGCACAATTAGGTAAACAGGAAATCTGGAAAGTGATATATCGCACCATAGAGCACAGAAACAAATTTCCATCAAAAGATCAGAAAAGCAAAGCACGACTTTTAAAAGGAATCACATGTGTGTTGCTCGCTCAATTAGGAATACAGGAAAACTGAACAGTGTCATCTCTCACTATATGGCACAGAAACAAGTTTCCATCGAAAGAAGAGAAACGCAAAGCACAACTTTGTAAACTAATTCACATACATGTTGCCCTTTCAATTATTATAACAGGAAAACTAATAGGTGATATATCACACTGTACAGCACATAAACAAGTTTCCAACAGAGGAACAGAAACGCAAAACACTACTTTGTGAACTAAATCACATGTGTGTCGCTCGCTCAATTAGGAATGAGGGAAAACTTAATAGTGATATATCGCACTGTACAGCACAAGAACAAATTTCCAACAAAAGAACAGAAAAGCAAAGCACGACTTTTAAACGGAATCACATGTGTGTTGCTCGCTCAATTAGGAATACAGGAGAACTGAAAAGTGATATATTGCACTGTATAGCACAGGAACAAGTTTCCAACGAAAGAACATAAACGCAAAGTACAACTTTGTTAACTAATTCACATACGTGTTGCCTGTTCAATTATTATAACAGGAAAAATGAAAAGTAATATAACGCACTGTACAAAACAGAAACAAGTTTCCATCGAAAGAACAGAAACACAAAGCACAACATTGTAAACTAATTCACATACGTGTCGCCTGTTCAATTATTATAACAGGAAAACTGAAAAGTAATATAACCCTAACCCTAACCCTATCCCTAACCCTAACCCTAACCCCTAACCCCTAACCCTAACCCTATCCCTAACCCTAACCCTAACCCTAACCCTAACCCTAACCCTAACCCTATCATAACCCTAACCCTAAACCAACCCTAACCCTAACCCTAACTTGTTCCAAACAGGAACAAGTTTCCATCAAAAGAATATAAACGAAAAGCAATACTTTGTAAACTAAATCACATGTGTTTCACTCGCTCAATTAGGAATACAGGAAACCTGGAAAGTGATATATTGCACTGTACATCAAAGGAAGAAGTTTCCAACAAAAGAACAGAAAAGCAAACCACTACTTTTAAACAGAATCACATGTGTGTAGCTCGCTCAATTAGGAATACAGGAAAACTGAAAAGTGTTATCTCACACTCTACGGCACAGAAACAAGTTTCCATCAAAAGAACAGAAACGCAAAGCACAACTTTTAAACTAATTTACATATGTGTCGCCTGTTCAATTATTATAACAGGAAAACTGAAAAGTGATATAACCCTAACCCTAACCCTAACCCTAACCCCTAAGCCTAACCCTAACCCATAACCCTAACCCTAACCCTAACCCTAACCCTAACCCTAACCTAACCCTAACCCTAAACCGAACCCTTACCCTAACCCTAACTTGTTCCGAACAGTAACAAGTTTCCAAAAAAGAATATAAACGCAAAGCACTACTTTGTAAAGTAAATCACATGTGTGTCACTCGCTCAATTAGGAATACAGGAAACCTGAAAAGTGATATATCGCAGTGTACAGCACAGGAAGAAGGTTCAAACGAAAGAACATAAGAGCAAAGCACTACTTTTATACGGAATCACATGTGTGTCGCTCGCTCAATTAGGAATAAGGGAAAACTTAATAGTGATATATCACACTGTATAGCACACGAACAAATTTCAAACAAAAGAACAGAAAAGGAAAGCACGACTTTTAAACGGAATCGCATGTGTGTCACTCGCTCAATTAGGAATATAGGAAAACTGAAAAGTGTTATCTCACACTGTACGGCACAGAAACAAATTTCCATCGAAAGAACAAAAACGCAAAGCACAACTTTGTAAACTAATTCACATATGTGTTGCCTGTTCAATTATTATAACAGGAAAACTGAAATGTGGTATAACCCTAACCCTAACCCTAACTCCCTAACCCTAACCCTACCCCTAACCCTAACCCTAACCCTAACCCCAGAACCCTAACTCTAACCCTAAACCTAACCCCTAAACCTAACCCTAACCCTAACCATAACACTAACCCCTAACACTAACCCTAACCCTAACCCTAACCCCAAACCCTAACCCTAACCCTAACCCTAACCCTAACCCAACCCTAAACCTATTTCTAACCATAACTTGTTCTTAACAATATCCAACGAAAGAATATAAACGCAAAGCACTATTTTGTAAATTACATCATATGTGTGTCACTCGCTCAGTTAAGAATACAGGAAAACTGAAAAGTGATATATCGCACTGTACAGCACAGGAACAAATTTCGAACGAAAGAAGAGAAAAACAAAGCACTACTTTGTAAACAGAATCACATGTGTGTCGCTCGCTCAATAAGAAATACAGGAAAACTGAAAAGTGTTATCTCGCACTGTACGGCACAGAAACAAGTTTTCATCGAAAGAACAGAAACACAAAGCACAACTTTGTAAATGAATTCACGTACGTGTTGCCAGTTCAAATATTATACCAGGAAAACTGAAAAGTGATATATCGCACTGTACAGCACAGGAACAAGTTTCCAATGAAAGAACAGAAAAGCAAAGCACTACTTTGTAAACTAAATCACATGTGTCGCTCGCTCAATTAGTAATACTTGAGAACTGAAATGTGATATATCGAACTCGATGGCAAAGAATCAAGTTTTTATCGAAAGAACAGAAACGCAAGCACAACTTTGTAAACTAATTCATATATGTGACGCCTGTACAAATATTATAACAGGAAAACTGAAAAGTGCTATAACGCTAACCCTAAACCTAACCCTAACCATAACGCCCTAACCCTAAACCCTAACCCTAACCCCCTAACACTAACACTAACACTAACACTAACACTAACACTAACCCTACCCTAACCCTAAACCTAACAATAAACCTAACCCTAACCCTAACCCTAACCCAAACCCTAACCCTAATTTGTTCCAAACAGAAACAAGTTTCCAACGAAAGAATAGAAACGCAAAGCACCACTTTGTAAACTAAATCACATGTGTGTTGCTCGCTCAGTTAGGAATACAGGACAACTGAAAAGTGATATATCGAACTGTATGGCAAAGAATCAAGTTTTCATCGAAAAAACAGAAACGCAAAGCACAACTTTGTAAACTAATTCACATACCTGTCGCCTGCTGAATTATTATAACAGGAAAACTGAAAAGTGATACAACCCTAATCCTAACCCTAAGCCTAAACCTACTCTAACCCTAAACCTAACCCTAACCCTAACCCTAACACTTACTTGTTCCTAACAGGAACAAGTTTCCAACGAAAAAAACATAAACTCAAAGCACTAATTGGAAACTATATCACATGTGTGTCACTCACTTAATTAGGAATACAGGAAACCTGAAAAGTGATATATCGCACTGTACAGCACAAGAACAAGTTTCGAACGAAAGAAAAGAATAGCAGAGCTCTACTTTTAAATGGAATCACATGTATGTCGCTCACTCAATTAGGAATACAGGCAAACTGAAAAGTTATATAACCCTAACCCTAACCCTAACCCTAAACCTAAACCTAACCCCTAACCCTAACCCTAACCCTAACCCTAACCGTAACCGTAAACCTACCCTAACCTTAAACCTAACCCTAACCCTAACCCTAACACTAACTCTAACTTGTTCCTAACAGGTACAAGTTTCCAACGAAAGAACATAAACTCATAGCACTAATTGGAAATAAATCACATGTGTGTCACTTACTTAATTAGGAATACAAGAAACCTGAAAAGTGATATATCGCACTGTACAGCACAGAAACAAGTTTCAAACGAAAGAATAGAATAGCAAAGCTCTACTTTTAAACTGAATCACATGTATGTCGCTTGCTCAATTAGGAATACAGGAATACTGAAAAGTGATATATTGCACTGTACAGCACAGGAACAAGTTTCAAACAAAAGAACAGAAAAGGAAAGCACTACTTTAAAACGGAATCACATGTGTGTTGCTCACTCAATTAGGAATACAGGAAAACTGAAAACTGTTATCTGGCACTGTACGGCACAGAAACAAGTTTCCATCGAAAGAACAGAAAGGCAAAGCACAACTTTGTAAACTAATTCACATACGTGTCGCCTGTTCAATTATTATAACAGGAAAACTGAAAAGTCATAAAACCCTAACCCTAACCCTAACCCTAACACCCTAACCCTAACCCTAATCCTAACCTAACTCCAAACCCTTACACAAAGCCTAACCCTAAACCTACCCTAAACTTATCCCTAACCATAACTTGTTGTTAACAGGAACAAGTTTCCAACGAAAGAATATAAACGCAACGCACTATTTTGTAAACTAAATCACATGTGTGTCACTTGCTCAGTTAAGAATACAGGAAAACTGAAAAGTGATATATAGCACTGTACAGCACAGGAACAAGTTTCCAATGAAAGAACAGAAAAGCAAAGCACTAGTTTCTAAAATAAATCACATGTGTGTCGCTCGCTCCATTAGTAATACAGGAAAACTGAAAAGTGATATGTCGAACTTTATGGCAAAGAAACAAGTTTTCATCAAAAGAACAGAAATGCAAAGAACAACTTTGTAATCTAATACACATACGTGTAGATTATTGAAATATTATAACAGGAAAACTGAAAAGTCATATATCCCTAACCCTAACCCTAACTCTAACCCCCTGACCGTAACCCTAAACCTAACCCCCTAACCCTACCCCTAATCCTAACCCTACCCTAACCCTAACCCTAACCCTAACCCTAACCCTAACCCTAACCCTAACTTGTTGTTCTAAACAGGAATAGGTTTCCAAGGAAAGAACATGAACGCAAAGCACTACTTTGTAAAAAAATCACATGTGTGTAGCTCGCTCAATTAGGAATACAGGAAAAGTGAAAAGTGATATATCTCACTGGATAGCAGAGGAACAAGTTTTGAACGAAAGAACAGAAGAGCAAAGCACTACTTTCTAAATTAAATCACATGTGTGACCCTTGCTCAATTAGGAATACAGGAAAACTGAAAAGTGATATATCACACTGTACAGCACAGGAACAAGTTTCCAATGAAATAACAGAATAGCAAAGCACTAGCTTCTAAACTAAATCACATGTATGTCGCTCGCTCCATTAGTAATACAGGAAAACTGAAAAGTTATATATCGAACTGTACAGCAAATAAACAAGTTTTCATCAAAAGAACAAAACGCAAAGCACAACTTTGTAAACTAATTCACATACCTGTCGCCTGCTGAATTATTATAACAGGAAAACTGAAAAGTGATACAACCCTAATCCTAACCCTAAGCCTAAACCTACTCTAACCCTAAACCTAACCCTAACCCTAACCCTAACACTTACTTGTTCCTAACAGGAACAAGTTTCCAACGAAAAAAACATAAACACAAAGCACTAATTGGAAACTATATCACATGTGTGTCACTCACTTAATTAGGAATACAGGAAACCTGAAAAGTAATATATCGCACTGTACAGCACAGGAACAAGTTTTGAACGAAAAAAAAAGAATAGCAGAGCTCTACTTTTAAACGGAATCACCTTAACCCTAACCCTAACCCTAACTCCTAACACTAACCCTAAAACTAACCCTAACCCTAACTCTAACTTGTTCCTAACAGGAACAAGTTTCGAAAAAAAGAACAGTAAAGCAAAGCACTACTTTCTAAACTAAATGACATGTGTGTCGCTCGCACATTTAGGAATACAGGAAATCTGAAAAGTAATATATTGCACTGTACAGCACAGGAACAAGTTTCGAACAAAAGATCAGAAAAGCAAAGCACTACTTTAAAACAGAATCACATGTGTGTCTCTCACTCAGTTAGGAATACAGGAAAACTGAAAACTGTTATCTCGTACTCTACAGCACACGAAAAAGTTTCCAAAGAAAGAAGAGAAAAACAATGCACTACTATGTAAAAGGAATCACATGTGTGTCTCTCGCTCAATTAGGAATACTCAAAACTGAAAAGTGTTATCTCAAGAATGTACTGCACAGAAACAAGTTTCCATCGAAAGAACAGAAACGCAAAGGACAACTTTGTAAATTAATTCACATATGTGTCGCCCATTCAATTAATATAACAGGAAAATTGAAAAGTGATATATCGCACTGTTCAACACAGGAACACGCTTTCCAACGAAAAGAACAGAAAAGCAAAGTACTACTTTGTAAACTAAATCACATGTGTGTTGCTCGCGCCATTAGGAATACAGGAAAACTGAAAAGTGATATATCGAACTATAAGGCAATGAAACAAGTTTTCATCGAATGAACAGAAACGCAAAGCACAACTTTATAAAATAATTCACATATGTGTCGCCTGCTCAATTAATATAACAGGAAAATTGAAAAGTGATATATCACACTGTTCAGCACCGAATAAGTTTCCAACGAAAAGAACAGGAAAACTGAAAAGTGATATAACAATAACCATAACCCTTAACCCTTACCCTATCCCCTAACCCTAACACTAACCCTAACCCTAACCCTAACCCTAACCCTACCCTAACCCTAAACCTAACCCTAACCCTAACCCTAACCCTAAACCTAACTTATTCCCAACAGGAACTTGTTCCTAACAGGAACTTGTTCCTAACAGGAACAACTTTCCAACAAAAGAACATAAACGCAAAGCACTACTTTCTAAACTAAATCAAAAGTGTGTCATTCGATCAATTAGGAATACAGGAAAACTGAAAAGTGATATATCGAACTGTATGGGAAAGAAACAAGTTTTCATCGAAAAACAGAAACACAAAGCACAACTTTGTAAACTAATTCACATATGTGTTGTCTATTCAATTATTATAACAGGAAAACTGAAAAGTAATATAACCTTAAACCTAACACTAACCCTAACACTAACCCCCTAACCCTAAACCTAACCTTAACTCTAAACCTAACCCCCTAACCCTAACCCTAACCCTAACTATACCTAACCCTAACCCTAACCCTAACCCTAACCCTAAACCTAACCCTAACCCTAACTTGATCCTAACAGGAACAAGTTTCGAAAGAAAGAACAGTAAAGCAAAGCCCTACTTTCTAAACTAAATGACATGTGTGTCGCTCGCACATTTAGGAATACAGGAAAACTGAATAGTAATATATCGCACTGTACAGCACAGGAACAAGTTTCCAACGAAAGAACAGAACAGCCAAGCACTACTTTGAAAACTAAATCACATGTGTGTTGCTCGCTCAATTAGGAATACAGGAAAACTGAAAATTGATATATCGCCTGTACAACACAGGAAGAAGTTTCCAATGAAAGAACAGAAAAGGATATCAATTTTTTGTAAATAGAATCACATGTGTGTCGCAAACTAATTCACATATGTGTAGCCTGTTCAATTATTATAACAGGAAAATTGTAAAGTGATATAACGCTAACCCTAACCCTATCCCTAACCCTAACCCTAATCCTAACCATAACCCCCTACATCTAACACTAACCGTTACCCTAAATCTAACCCTAAAACCTTACCCTAACCCTAACCCCCTAACCCTAACCCTAACCCTAACCCTAACCCTAACCCTAACCCTAACCCTAACCCTAACCCTAACCCTAACCCTAAATTGTTCCTAACAGGTTAGGAACAAGTTTCCTAACTTGCTTCCAACAAAAGAACATGAACACAATGCATTACTTTGTAAACTAAATCACATGTGTGTGGCTCGCTCAATTAGGAATACAGGAAAACTGAAAAGTGCTATATCGCACTCTACAGCTACCCTAACCCTAACCCTAACCCTAACCTTAACCCTAACCCTAACCTTAACCCTAACCCTAACTTGTTCCTAACAAGAACACGCTTTCTAACACTCTAACTTGTTCCTAAGGAATAAGAAAACTGAAAAGTTTATCGCAAGCACAGAAAAGAACATAAAACATAAAAGCAAAGCAGTACTTTGTAAACAGAATCACATGTGTGTCGCTTACTCAATCAGGAATACAGGAACACTGAAAAGTGATATATCGCACTGTACAGCACAGAAACAAATTTCCAACAAAAGAACAGAAAAGCAAAGCACTACTTTGTAAACTAAAGCACATGTGTGTCGCTTGCTCATTTAGGAATACAGGAAACCTGAAATGTGATATATCGAAGTGTACGACAAAGAAACAAATTTTCATCGAAAGAAAAGAAACGGAAAGCCCAACTTTGTAAATTAATTCAAATAAGTGTCAACTGTTCAATTATTATAACAGGAAAACTGAAAAGTGATATAACCCTAACCCTAACCCTAACCCTAACCCTAACCCTAACCCCCTAACCCCCCTAACCCTAACCCTAACCCTAACCCTAACACTAACCCCTAACCCTAACCCCCTAACCCCCTAACCCTAACCCTAACCCTAAACCCCTAAACCTAACCTTAACCCAAAAGAACATAAACCTAACCTAACCCTACCTTAACCCTAAAAGTGATATATCCCTAACCAAGTTTCCATAAAGAACCCACTAAAACCCTAACCTGAAAAGTGATAGAACACACTAACTCAAGTTTCCAACGAAACCTAATTTGTCACCGCTCAATTATTATAACAGGAAAACTGAAAGTGATATAACGCACTTGAACAAGTTTCCAACAAAAGAACATAAATGCAAAAATCACATGTTGCACTACTTTGAAAACTAAGTCACATGTGTGTTGCTCAGTCAATTAGGAATACAGGAAAACTGAAAAGTGATATATCTGTCACAGAAACAAGTTTCCATTGAAAGAACAGAAACGCAAAGCACTACTGGTAAACTAATTCACATACATGTCGCCTGTTCAATTATTATAACAGGAAAACTGAAAAGTGATATAACGCACTGTACAGCACAGGAACAAGTTTCCATATAAGAACAGAAAAGCAAAGCACTACTTTGTCAACTAATTCACATAAGTGTCGCCATTCAATTATTATAACAGGAAAACTGAAAAGTGATATAACGCACTGCGCACTGTACAGCACAGGAACAAGTTTTCAACGAAAGAATAGAAAAGTAAAGCAATATTTTGTAAACTAAATCTCATGTGTGTCACACGCTCAATGAGAAATACAGGAAAACTAAAAAGTGATATATCGCACTGTACAGCACAAGAACATGTTTCGAACATAAGAACAGAAAAGCCAAGAACTACTTTTAAACAGAATAGCAATTGTGTCGCTCGCTCAATTAGGAATACAGGAAAACTGAAAAGTGTTATCTCGCACTGTATGTCACAGAAACAAGTTTCCATTGAAAGAACAGAAACGCAAAGCACTACTTGTAAACTAATTCACATACATGTCGCCTGTTCAATTATTATAACAGGAAAACTGAAAAGTGATATAACGCACTGTACAGCACAGGAACAAGTTTTCAACGAAAGAACAGAAAAGCAAAGCACTACTTTGTAAACTAATTCACATAAGTGTCGCTGCTCAATTATTATAACAGGACAACTGAAAAGTGATATAACCCTAACCCTAACCATAACCATAACCCCTAACCCTAACCCTAACCCCCTAACCCTAACCCGAACCCTAACCCTAACCCCTAAGCCTAACCCTAACCCTATCCCTTACCCTAGACTAACCTTAACCCTAACTTGTTCCTAACAGGAAGAAGTTTCCAAAGAAAGAACATAAACGCAAAGCAATACGTTGTAAACTAAATCACATGTGTGTTGCTCGCTCAATTAGGAACAGAGGAAAACTAAAAAGTGGCATACCGCACTATCCAGCACAGGAACAAGTTTCCAACGGAAGAAGAGAAAAGCAAAGCACTACTTTGGAAACTGAATCACATGTGTGTCGATCGCTCAATTAGGAATACAGGAAAACTGAAAATTGATATATCGAACTCTATGTCAGAGAAACAAGTTTCCAAAGAAAGAACAGAAAAGCAAAGCATTACTTTGTAAAGTAATTCACATACATATCACCTGTTCAATTATTATAACAGGAAAACTGAAAAGTGATATAACACTAACCCTAACCCTAACCCTAACTCCGTAACCCTAAGCCTAACCCTATGCCTAACACCCTAACCCTAACCTTAACCCTAAACGTAACCCTAACCCTACCCTAACCCTAACCCTAACCTTAACCCTAAACCTAATTTGTTCCTAACAGGAACACGTTTCCAACGAAAGAACATAAAAGCAAAGCACTACTTTGAAAACTAAGTCACATGTGTCTTGCCCGGTCAATTAGGAATACAGGAAAACTGAAAAGTGATATATTGAACTGTACGGCAAAGAAACAAGTTTCCAACAAAAGAATAGAAAAGTAACACACTGCTTAGTAAAATAAATCACCTGTGTGTCACACACTCAATGAGGAATACAGGAAAACTGAAAAGTGATATATCGCACTGTACAGCACAGGAACAAGTTTCCAACGAAAGAACATAAAAGCAAGCACTACTTTGAAAACTAAGTCACATGTGTGTTGCTTGGTCAATTAGGAATACAGGAAAACTGAAAAGTGATATATCGAACTGTATGGCAAAGAAACATGTTTCCAATGAAAGAATAGAAAAGTAAAGCACTACTTTGTAAACTAAATCTCATGTGTGTCACACGCTCAATGAGAAATACAGGAAAACGAAAAAGTGATATATCGCACTGTACAGCACAAGAACATGTTTCGACATAAGAACAGAAAAGTCAAGAACTACTTTTAAACGGAATCACATTTGTGTCGCTCCCTCAATTAGGAATACAGGAAAACTGAAAAGTGTTATCTCGCACTGTATGTCACAGAAACAAGTTTCCATTGAAAGAACAGAAACGCAAAGCACTACTTGTAAACTAATTCACATACATGTCGCCAGTTCAATTATTATAACAGGAAAACTGAAAAGTGATATAACACACTGTACAGCACAGGAACAAGTTTCCAACGAAAGAACAGAAAAGCAAAGCACTACTTTGTAAACTAATTCACATAAGTGTCACCGTTCAATTATTATAACAGGTAAAGTGAAAAGTGATATAAACCTAACACTAACCCGAACCTTAACCCCCTAACCCTAACCCCCTAACCCTAACCCGAAACCTAACCCTAACCCTAACCCCTAAGCCTAACCCTAACCCTAACCCTAACTCTAACCCTACACTAACCGTAACCCTAACTTGTTCCTAACAGGAACAAATTTCCAAAGAAAGAACATAAACGCAAAGCAATACTTTGTAAACTAAATCAAATGTGTGTCGCTCGCTCAATTAGGAATAGAGGAAAACTGAAAAGTGGCATATCGCACTATACAGCACAGGAACAAGTTTCCGACAGAAGAAGAGAAAAGCAAAGTACTACTTTGTAAACGGAATCACATGTGTTGCTCACTCAATTAGGAATACAGGAAAACTGAAAATTGATATATCGAACTCTATGTCAGAGAAACAACTTTCCAACGAAAGAACAGAAAAGCAAAGCACTACTTTGTAAAATAATTCACATACGTGTCGCCTGTTCAATTATTATAACAGGAAAACTGAAAAGTGATATAACCCTAACCCAAACACTAACGCTAACCCTAACCCTAACCCTAACCTTAACCCTACCCTAACCCTAACCCTAACCGTAACCCTAACTTGTTCCTACAAAGCACTGCATTGTAAACTAAATCACATGTGTGTTGCTCGCTCAATTAGGAATACAGGAAAACTGGTATGTGATATATCGCACTGTACAGCGGAGGAATAATTTCTGAACAAAAAAACAGAAATACAAAGCACTACTTTGAAAAATAATTCACATTTGTTTGCTCGCTCAATTAGGAATAATGGAAAACTGAAAAGTGATAAATCACCGTCCACAGCACTGGAACAAGTTTCCAACAAAAAAACAGAAAAGCAAAGCACTACTTTATAACGGAATCACATGTGTATTGCTCCCTCAATTAGGAATACAGGAAAACTGAAAAGTGTTATCTCGCACTGTACAGCAAAGAAACAAGTTTTCATCGAAAGAACAGAAACGCAAAGCACAACTTTGTAAACTAATTCACATTTGTGTCGCCTGTTCAATTATTATAACAGGAAAACTGAAAAGTGATATAACACTAACCCTAACCCTACCCTAACCCTAAACATAACCCTAACCGTAACCCTAACCCCCTAACTCTAACCCTAACCCTAACCCTAACCCTACCCTAACCCTAAACATAACCCTAACCCTAACCCCCTAACCCTAACACTAACCCTAACCCTAACCCCTAACCTTAACCCTAACCCTAACCCTACCCTCACCCTAACACTAAACATAACGCTAACTTGTTCCTAACAAGAATAAGTTTCCATCCAAAGAACATAAATGCAAAGAACTACTTTGTAAACTAAATCACATGTGTGTCACTAGCTCAATTAGGAATGCAGGAAAACTGATTAGTGATATATCACACTGTACAGCAGAGGAACAAATTTCGAACGAAAGAACAGAAAAGAAAGCTCTACCTTTAAATGGAATCACATGTGTGTCGCTCGCTCAATTAGGAATACAGGAAAACTGAAAAGTGATATAACACTAACCCTAACCCTACCCTAACCCTAAACATAACCCTAACCGTAACCCTAAACCCCTAACTCTAACCCTAACCCTAACCCTAACCCTACCCTAACCCTAAACATAACCCTAACCCTAACCCCCTAACCCTAACACTAACCCTACCCTTACCCTAACCCTAAACCTAACACTAACCCTAACCCTAACCCCTAACCTTAAACCTAACCCTAACCCTACCCTCACCCTAACACTAAACATAACGCTAACTTGTTCCTAACAAGAATAAGTTTCCATCCAAAGAACATAAATGTAAAGCACTACTTTGTAAACTAAATCACATGTGTGTCACTAGCTCAATTAGGAATACAGTAAAACTGAGTAGTGATATATCACACTGTACAGCAGAGGAACAAATTTCAACGAAAAATTTCAAAGAACAGAAAAGAAACCTCTACTTTTAAATGGAATCACATGTGTGTCGCTCGCTCAATTAGGAATAAAGGGAAACTGAAAAGTGTTATCTCACACTGTACAGCACAGAAACAAATTTCCATCGAAAGTACAGAAACGCAAAGCACAACGTTGTAAATTAATTCATGCTAGTGTCGCCTATTCAATTATTATAACAGGAAAACTGAAAAGTGATATAACCCTAAAGCTAACCCTAACCCTAACCCTAACCCTAACCTTAACTTGTTCCTAACAGGAACAAGTTTCCAACGAAAGAACAGAAAAGCAAAGCACTACTTTGTAAAATAAATCACATGTGTGGCTCGCTCAATTAGGAATACTGGAAAACTGAAAAGCGATATATCGAAATGTACGGCAAAGAAACAAGTTTTTATCGAAAGAACAGAAACGCAAAGCACAACTTTGTAAACTAATTCAAATACATGTCGCCCATTCAATTATTATAACAGGAAAACTGAAAAGTGATATATCGAACTGTACAGCACAGAAACCTGCTTCCATCGAAAGAACAGAAACGAAAAGCACAACATTGTAAACTGATTCACATACGTGTCACCTGTTCAATTATTATAACAAGAAAACTGAAAAGTGATATATCACACTCTACAGCACAGAAATAAGTTTCCAACAGAAGAACAGAAACGCAAAGCACTACTTTGTAAACTAAATCACATGTGTGTCGCCCACTCTATTAGGAATACAGGGAAACTGAAAAGCGATAAATCGAAATGCACGGCAAATTAACAGGTTTTCATCAACAGAACAGAAACACAAAGCACAACTTTGTAAACTAATTCACATTCATATCGCCTGTTCAATTATTATATAGGAAAACTGAAAAGTTATATAACCCTAACCCTAACCCTAAGCCACTATCCATAACAATAACCCTAACACTAACCCTAACCCTAAACCTACCCTAACCCTAACCCTAACCCTAAACCCCTAACCCTAAAGCTATCCCTAACCCTAAGCCCCTAACCCTAACCCTAACCCTAACCCCTGACCTTAACCCTAACCCCAACCCTAACCTAACCCTACCCTAACCCTAACCCTACCCTAACCCTAACCCTAACCCTAACTTGTTCCTAACAGGAACAAGTTTCCAAGGAAAGAACAGAAACGCAAAGCACTACTTTGTAAACTAAATCATATGTGTGCCACTCGCTCAATTAGGAATACAGGAAACCTGAAAAGTGATATAACACACTGTACAGCACAGGAACAAGTTTCGAAAAAAAGAACAGAAAAGCAAAACACTCCATTTAAACGGAATCACATGTGTGTCGCTCACTCAATTAGGAATACAGGAAAACTGAAAAGTGTTATCTCGCACTGTAAGGCACAGAAACAAGTTTCTACCGAAAGAACAGAAACGCAAAGCAAAACTTTGTAAACTAATTCACATACATTTCGCCTGTTCAATTATTATAACTGGAAAACTGAAAAGCGATATATTGAACTGTACAGCACAGGAACAAGTTTCCATCAAAAGAAGAGAAACGCAAAGCACAACTTTGTAAACTAATTCACATACGTGTTGCCCGTTCAATTATTATAACAGGAAAACTGAAAAGTGATATAACCCTAACCCTAACCCTAAGCCCCTAAGCCTAAAACTAACCCTAACTCTAAGCCACTAACCCTAACCCTAACCATAACCAACCAAACCATAACCATAACCATAACCCTAACCTAACACTAACTTGTTCCTAACAGGAACAAGTTTCCAACAAAAAAACATAAACGCAAAGCACTACATTGTAAACTAAATCATATGTGTGCCACTTGCTCAATTAGGAATAGAGGAAATCTGAAAATTGATATATCGCACCATAAAGCAGAGAAACAAGTTTCCAAAAAAAGAATAGAAAAGCAAACCACTACTTTTAAAGAGAATAACATGTGTGTCGCTCGCTCAATTTGGAATACAGGAAAACTGAAAAGTGTCATCACTCACTGTATGGCACAGAAACAAGTTTCCATCGAAAGAACAGAAACGCAAAGCACAACTTTGTAAACTAATTCACTTACGTGTCGCCTGTTCAATTATTATAACAGTAAAACTGAAAAGTGAAATAGTCCTAACCCTAACCCTAACACTAACCCCCTAAATATAACCCTAACCTTAACCCTAACCCTAAACCTAACTCTAACTTGTTCCTAACAGGAACAAGTTTCCAAATAAAGAAAAGAAAAGCAGCTCAATTAGAAATACAGGAAAACTGAAAAGTGATATATCAAATGGTACAGCACAGGAACCTGCTTCCATCGAAAGAACAGAAGCGCAAAGCACAACTTTGTAAACTAACTCACATTCATGTCGCCTGTTTAATTATTATAACAGGAAAACTGAAAAGTGATATAACCCTAACCCTAAAACTAACCCTAACCATAAGCCCCCCTAACCCTAACCCTAACCCTAACCCTAACCCTACCCTAAACCTAACCCTCACCCTGACCCTAACCCTAACCCTAAGCCTAACCTAACCCTAACTTGTTTCTAACAGGAACAAGTTTCCAACGAAAGAACAGAAACGGAAAGCACAACTTTGTATATTAATTCACATACGTTTCGCCCGTTCAATTATTATAACAGGAAAACTGAAAAGTGATATATCACACTATACAGCACAGAATCATGTTTCCAACAGAAGAACAGAAAGGCAAAGCATTACTTTGTAAACTAAATCACATGTGTGTAGCTCGCTCAATTAGGAATACAGGAAAACTGAAAAGTGATATATCACACTGTACAGCACAGAATGAATTTTCCAACAGGAAAACAGAAACGCAAAGCACAACTTTGTAAACTATTTCACATTCATGTCGCCTGTTCAATTATTATAACAGGAAAACTAAAAAGTGATATAACCCTAACCCTAACCATGAGCCCCTAACCCAAACCCTAACCCTAACCCTAACCCTACCCCCTAACCCTAACCCTAACCCTAACCCTAACCCGACCCCTAACCCTAACCTTACCCTAACTTGTTCCTAACAGGAACAAGTTTCCAATGAAAGAACATAAACGAAACGCACTACTTTGTAAACTAAATCACATGTGTGCCACTCGCTCAATTAGGAATACAGGTAAACTGAAAAGTGATATATCAAACTGTACAGCACAGGAACAAGTTTCCATCAAAAGAACAGAAACGCAAAGCATATCTTTGTAAACTAATTCAAATTCATGTCGCCTGTTCAATTATTATAACAGGAAAACTGAAAAGTGATATAACCCTAACCCTAATCCTAAGCCCCTAACCCTAACCCTAACCCTAACCCTATCCCTAACCCTAAACCTACCCTAACCCTAACCCTAACACTAAGCCCCTAACCCTAACCCTAACCCTAACCCTAACCCTAACCCTAACCCTAACCCTAACCCTAACCCTAACCCTATCCCTACCCTAAACCTAACCCTAAACCTAACCCTAACCCTACCCTAACCCTAACCCTACCCTAAAACTAACCCTAACCCTAACCCTAACCCTACCCTAAACCTAAGCCTAACCGTAACTCTACCCCTAACCCTAACCTTACCCTAACTTGTTCCTAACTTGTTCCTAACAAGAACAAGTTTCCAAAGAAAGAACATGAACACAAAGCACAACTTTGTAAACTAATTCACATACGTGTTGCCCGTTCAATTATTATAACAGGAAAACTGAAAAGTGATATATCACACTATACAGCACAGAATCATGTTTCCAACAGAAGAACAGAAAGGCAAAGCACTACTTTGTAAACTAAATCACATGTGTGTAGCTTGCTCAATTAGGAATACAGGAAAACTGAAAAGCGATATATCGAACTGTACAGCACAGGAACAAGTTTCCATCGAAAGAACAGAAACGCAAAGCACATCTTTGTAAACTAATTCACATTCATGTCGCATGTTCAATTATTATAACAGGAAAACTGAAAAGTGATATAACCCTAACCCTAACACTAAGCCCCTAACCCTAACCCTAACCCTATGCCCCTAACCCTAACACTAACCCTAACCCTAACCCTAACCCTATGCCCCTAACCCTAACCTAACACTAACTTGTTCCTAAGAGGAACAAGTTTCCAACGAAAGAACATAATCGCAAAGCACTACTTTGTAAACTAAATCACATGTGTGCCACACGCTCAATTAGGAATACAGGAAAACTTAAAAGTGATATAATGCACTGTACAGCACAGGAACAAGTTTCGAACAAAAGAACAGAAAAGCAAAGCACTACTTTTAAACTGAATCACATGTGTGTCGCTCGCTCAATTAGGAATACAGGAAAACTGAAAAGTGTATCTCGCACTGTAAGGCACAGAAAAAAGTTTCAATCGAAAGATCAGAAACGCAAAGCACAACTTTGTAAACTAATTCACATACGTGTCGCCCGTTCAATTATTATAACAGGAAAACTGAAAAGTGATATATCGAACTGTATAGCACAGGAACCTGCTTCCATCGAAAGAACAGAAACGCAAAGCAAAACTTTGTAAACTAATTCACATTCATGTTGCCTGTTCAATTATTATAACAGGAAAACTGAAAAGTGTTATAACCCTAACCCTAACCCTAAGCCCTAACACTAACCCTAACCTTAACCCTAACCCTAACCCTATCCCTAAACCTAACCCCTAACCCTAATCCTAACCCTAACCCTAAGCCCCTAACCCTAACACTAACCCTAACCCTAAGCGCCTAACCCTAATCCTAACCCTAACCCTAACCCTAACCCTAACCCTAACCCTAACCTAACCCTAACCCTAACCCTAACCCCTAACCCTAACCCTAATCTCCGCTAACCCTAAGCCTATCCCTAACTCTACCCCTAACCCTAACCTTACCCTAACTTGTTCCTAACAGGAACAAGTTTCCAACAAATGAAGATAAACGCAAAGCACTACTTTGTAAACTAAATCACATGTGTGCCACTAGCTCACTTAGGAATACAGGAAAACTGAAAAGTGATATAACGCACTGTACAGCACAGGAACAATTTTCGAACAAAACAACAGAAAAGTACAGCACTATTTTTAAACGGAATCACATGTGTGTCGCTCGCTCAATTAGGAATACAGGAAAACTGAAAAGTGTTATTTCGCACTATAAGGCACAGAAACAAGTTTCCATCGAAAGAAGAGTAACACAAAGCACAACTTTGTAAACTAATTCACATACGTGTTTCCCGTTCAATTAATATAACAGGAAAACTTAAAAGTGATATATCATCCTATACAGCACAGAATCAAGTTTCCAACAGAAGAACAACGCACGCAAAGCACTACTTTGAAAACTTAATCACATGTGTGTAGCTCGCTCAATTAGGAATACAGGAAAACTGAAAAGCGATATATCGAAATGTACGGCAAAGAAACAAGTTTTCATTGAATGAACAGAAACGCAAAGCACAACTTTGTAAACCTATTCACATTCGTGTTGCCTATTAAATTATTATAACAGGAAAACTGAAAAAGTGATATAACCTAACCCTAACCTAAGCCCTAACCCTACCATAACACTAACCCTAAACCTAACCCTTACCATAACCCTTACCCTTGTTCCTGTTCTGTACAGTGCGTTATATCACTTTTCAGTTTTCCTGTATTCCTTGTACCTGTTAGGAACAAGTTATGGTTATGGTTATGGGTTAGGTTAGGTTAGGTTAAGGTTAGGGTTAGGTAGGGTTAGGGTTAGGGTAGGTAGGGTTAGGGTTAGGGTTAGTGTTAGGGTTAGGGTTAGGTTAGGCTGGTATTAGGGCTTATTGTTAGGTTAGGCTTATATCACTTTATAGTTTTCCTGTTATAATAATTAAACAGGCGACACGAATGTGAATAAGTTTACAAAGTTAGGCTTTGTGTTTCTGTTCTTTCGATGAGAAGTTGTTTCTTTGTCGTACATTTCGATATATCGCTTTTCAGTTTTCCTGTATTCTTAATTGAGCGAGCGACACACATATGATTTTGTTTCCAAAGTAGTGCTTTGCCTTTCTATTCTTCTGTTGGCATCTTGTTTCTGTGCTGTACAGTGTGATATATCACTTTCAGTTTTCCTGTCATGATAATTGAACAGGCGACGCGAATGTGAATAAGTTTACAAAGTTGTGCTTTGTGTTTCTGTTCTTTTGATGAAAAGTTGTTTCTTTGCCGTACATTTCGATATATCGCTTTTCAGTTTTCCTGTATTCCTAATTGCGCGACTGGCACACATGTGATTTAGTTTACAAAGTAGTCCTTTGCATTTATTTTCTTTTGTTGGAAACTTGTTCCTCTTAGGAACAAGTAGGGTGAGGGTTAGGTTAGGGTTATGGTTAGGTTAGGATTAGGATAGAGTAGGGTTAGGGTCAGGTTAGGGTTAGGGTAAAGGTTAGGTTATTGTTGGGGTTAGGGCTTAGGGTTAGGTTTAGGTTATATCACTTTCAGTTTTCCTGTTATAATAATTGAACAGGCAGCACGAATGTGAATTAGTTTACAAACTTGTGCTTTGCTTTTCTGTTCTTTCAATGAAAACTTGTTTAGTGCTTTGCGATTATGTTCTTTTTTGTTGGAAACTTGTTCCTGTTAGGAACAAGTTAGTGTTAGTTTAGGTTAGGTTAGGTTTAGGTTAGGGGGCTTAGTGTTAGGTAGGGTTACGGTTAGGGTTAGGTTAGGTTTAAGGTTAGGTTTAGTGTAGGGTTAGGGTTAAGGTTAGGGTTAGGTTACGGTTACGGTTAGCGTTAGGGGTTAGGTTAGGATTAGGTTAGCGTTAGGGATAGCTTTAGGGGCTTAGGTTAGGTTAGGTTTAGGTTAGGTTATATCACTTTTCAGTTTTCCTGTATTCCTACTTGAGCGAGTGGCACACATGTGATTTAGTTCACAAAGTAGTGCTTTGTGTTTATGTTCTTTCAGAAAAATTTGTTCCTGTTAGGAACAAGTTAGGGTTATGATTAGGTTAGGTTAGGTTAGGTTAGGGTTAGGTAGGGTTAGGTAGGTTAGGGTTAGGTTAGGGTTAGGGTTAGGGTTAGGTAAAAAGGTTAGGTTTAGGTAGGGTTAGGGTTAGGGTTATGGTTAGGGATAGCGTTAGGGGTTAGGGTTAGGATTAGGTTAGTTTTAGTGATAGGATAGGGACTTAGGGTTAGTGTTAGTGTTAGTGTTAGGTTAGGGCTAGGTTAGGTTAGGATAGGTTTAGGGTTAGGATAGGGATAGGTTAGGTTTAGGTTAGGTTAGGGGCTTAGGTTAGGTTAGGGTTATATCACTTTTCAGTTTTCCTGTATTCCTAATTGAGCGAGTGGCACACATGTGATTTAGTTCACAAAGTAGTGCTTTGTGTTTATGTTCTTTCGTTGGAAATTTGTTCCTGTTTGGAACAAGTTAGAGTTATGATTAGGGTTAGTGTTAGGGTTATGGTTATGGTTAGGTTAGGTTAGGTAGGGTTAGGCTTAGGTTAGGGCCTTAGGTTTAGCGTTAGGTTATATCACTTTTCAGTTTTCCTTGTATTATAATTGAAAGGCGACACTAATGAGAATTATTTTACTAAGTTCTCCTTTGTGTTTCTATTCTTTCGATGAAAACTTGTTTCTTTGCCGTACATTTCCATATATCGCTTTTCAGTTTTCCTGTATTCCTAATTGAGCGAGCGACACACATGTGATTTAGTTTACAAAGTAGTGCTTTGCGTTTCTGTTCTTCTGTTCGAAACTCGTTCCTGTACTGTACAGTGCATTATATCACTTTTCAGTTTTCCTGTATTCCTAATTGAGCGAGTGGCACATATGTGATTTAGTTTATAAAGTAGTGCTTATGCTTATGTTCCTTTTTGGAAACTTGTTTCTGTTAGGAACAAATTAGGTTAGGTTTAGGTTAGGGTTAGGGTTAGGTTAGGGTTAGGTTAGGGTTAGGTTAGGTTAGGTTAGGTTAGGGTTAGGGTTAGGGGGTTAGGGTAGGGATAGGGTTAGGGGCTTAGGGTTAGGGTTAGGGTTATATCACTTTTCAATTTTCCTGTTTTAATAATTGAACAGGCGACACGTATGTGAATTAGTTTACAAAGTTATGCTTTGCGTTTCTGTTCTTTCGATGGAAACTTGTTCCTGTGCTGTACAGTTCGATATATCACTTTTCAGTTTTCATGTTATAATAATTGGACGGGCGACAAGTATGTGAATTAGTTTACAAAGTTGTGCTTTGCATTTCTGTTCTTTCGATGGAAACTTGTTTCTGAGCCTTACACTGCGCGATAACACTTTTCAGTTTTCCGGTATTCCTAATTGAGAGAGAGACACAAATGTGATTCCATTTAAAAGTAGTGCTTTGCTTTTCTGTTCTTTTGTTCAAAACTGCTTCCTGTGCTGTACAGTGCTAATCACTTTTCAGTTTTCTTGTATTCCTAATTGAGCGAGCAACACACACATGTGATTCCATTTAAAAGTAGTGCTTTGCTTTTCTGTTCTTTGTTCAAAACTCCTTCCTGTGCTGTACAGTCATATCACATTTAAGT
>JAEOAE010001341.1:0-29567 GCA_036365155.1 Meriones psammophilus | reverse complement strand
TTTTCTTTTTTTGGAAAAAAATTGTTTTTTGCATATATACTTTTCATTTTCCTTTTATTTTTGAAGGGCAAATATGTAAATTAAAAAATTTGTGTTTTCCTTCTGTTCTTCGTGAAAAGGGTTCTGTGCTTAATTTTGATATATCATTTTTTCATTTTTCCCTTTTTAAATAAGGGAAGGGCAAACTATGTGAATTATTTTAAAAAGTTTTTTTTATTTTTCTTTTCAGGGAAAACTTTTTTCGGCCAAAGGGAGATAAAAATTTTTCCCTTTTCCTGTATTCCAAATTGAGCAGCCAAAAATGTGATTCTTTTAAATTAGTTTTGTTTTCTGTTTTTTTTTTGAAATTTTGTTCTTGTGCTGTACAGTTTTATATCACTTTTATTTTCCTGTTTCTAATTGAGCAAAAGTGGCAACATGTGATTTGTTTACAATAGTCTTAGTTTTGTTTTTCCCTTTGGAAACTGTTTTTAGGAACAAGGGGGTTTAGGTTAGGTTAAGTTGGGGGGATTTAGGTTGGGTGGGGGGGGGATTAGGTTATATCACTTTCATTTTTTTATAAAATTGAACAGGCAAAAGTAAATTAGTTTAAAAATTGTGTTTAGTTTTTGTTTTTTCCATGAAAACTTGTTTTGCCACATTTCGATTTATCCCATTTTCCCTTTTATTCTTTTTGGGAGGACACAATTGATTGTTTAAAGAGGCTTTGTTTCTGTTTTTTTTTGGGGAAACTTGTTTCTGTGTTGTACATCAGATATATCACTTTTCAGTTTTCTTTATAATAATTGAACAGGTGACACGTGATAGGAATAGTTTACAAAGTCAAATGGCTTTGTGCTTTTCATTGATGGAAAGTGCCATACAGTGCAAGATAACACTTTCTACTTTTTCCTGTATTTCTAATTGAACGAAGGTGATTCCATTTAAAATTAATTAACTGCTTTACTCTTCTTTTTAGTGAAACTTGTTCCTGTGATGTACAGTGTTTTATATCACTCTTTCAGTTTCTGTATTCCTAATCTGAACAGGCTGTACTTTTGTGTGATTAGTTACAAAGTAGTGCTGCGTTTCTGTTCTTTGTTGGAAACATGTTTCTGTTAGGAACAAGTTAGTGTGACATATTACTTTTTAGCTTTAAGGTTAGGGTTAGGTGAACGGGCTTAGGGTTAGAGTAGGGTTAGGGGTTAGAGGTTGTGGTTAGGGTTAGGTTTTTAGGGAAAGGAGGTTCATGTGCTAGGTTGACATTATATCACTTTCAGTTTTCCTATTATAATAATGAACAGGCGACACAAATGTGAATTAGTTTTACAAAGTTGTGCTTTACATTTCTTGTTCTTTCAATGGAAACTTGTTTCCTATTTTATAATAATGGAGCAGTTCAGATAAAACTTTTACAAAGTTTTCTGTTTCTGTTCCCAATTTGTTTCTATGCGAACGGATAAAACTTTCTCTTTCCTGACACGTATGTGATTCTGTTTAAATTAGTGCTTTGCTTTTCTGTTCTTTTTGTTTGAAACTTGTTCTTGTGCTGTACAGTGCATTATATCACTTTTCATTTTTCTTTATTCCTAATTGAGCAGTGCAACACATGTGATATTGTTTACAGAGTAGTGCTTTGAGTTTCTGTTCTTTCCTTGGAAACATGTTCCTGTTAGAACAAGTTAGGGTTAGGTTAGGTTAGGGTTAGGGTTAGGGTTAGGGGCTTAGGGTTAGGGTTAGGGTTGTGGTTAGGGGCTTAGGTTTAGGATTAGGGTTATATCACTTTTCAGTTTTCCTGTTGTAATAATCGAACAGGCGACACAAATGTGATTTAGTTTACAAAGTTGTGCTTTGCGTTTCTGTTCTTTCGATGAAAACTTGTTTCTCTGCCCTACATTTGATTTATCGCTTTTCAGTTTCCCTGTATTCCCTAATTGGGTGAGCAATACACATGTGATTTAGTTTACATAGTAGTGCTTTGCGTTTCTGTTCTTCTGTTGGAAACTTGTTTCTGTGCTGTATAGTGTGATATATCACTTTTCAGTTTTCCTGTTATAATAATTGAACAGGCGACACGTATGTGAATTAGTTTACAACGTTGTGCATTTTGTTTCTGTTCTTTCAATGGAAGCAGGTTCCTGTGCTATACAGTTCAATATATCACTTGTCAGTTTTCCGTTTTAATAATGGAACGGGCGACACATATGTGAATTAGTTGACAAAGTTGTGCTTTTTATGTTTCTGTTCTTTGGGAAACTTGTTCCTGTTAGGAACAATTTAGCGTTAGGATTAGGGATAGGTTAGGGTTAGGGTTAGGGTTAGGACTTAGGTTAGGGTGAGGGTTATATCACTTTTCAGTTTTCATGTTATAATAATTGAGCAGGCAACACGAATGTGAATTAGTTTACAAAGTTTTGCTGTGCGTTTCTGTTCTTTCAATTAAAACTTGTTCGTGTTAGGAACAAGTTAGGGTTAGGTTATGGTTAGCGTTAGGGTTATGGTTTTGGTTAGGGGTTAGGGTTAGGTTAGGGTTATTTTTTAGAGTTAGGGGCTTAGGTTTAGGATTAGCGTTATATCACTTTTCAGTTTTCCTGTTTTAATAATTGAACAGGCGACATGAATGTGAATTTGTTTATAAAGTTGTGCTTTGCATTTCTGTTCTTTCGATGAAAAATTGTTCATTTGCCATACATTTCGATTTGTCCCTTTCAGTTTCCCTGTATTCCTAATTGAGTGAGCGATACACATGTGATTTAGTTTACAAAGTAGTGCTTTCATTTCTGTTTTTCTTTTGGAAACTTGTTTCAGTGCTGTACAGTGTGATAAATCACTTTTCAGTTTTCCTGTTAAAATAATTGAATGGGCTACACATATGTGAATTAATTTATAAAGTTGTGCTTTGCCTTTCTGCTCTTTCGTTGGAAAGGGTTAGGTTAGGGTTATTGTTAGGGTTAGGGTGAGGGTTAGGGTTAGAGTTAGCGTTAGGGGTAGGGTTAGGGGCTTAGGGTTAGGATTATGGTTATATCACTTTTCAATTTGCATGTTATAATAATTGAACAGGCGATACGAATGTGAATTAGTTTACAAAGTTGTGCTTTGCGTTTCTGTTCTTTCGATGAAAACTTGTTTCTTTGCCATACATTTCGATTTATCGCTTTTCAGTTTCCTTGTATTCCTAATTGAGTGAGTGACACACATGTGATTCCGTTTATAAGTAGTGCTTTGCTTTCCTGTTCTTTTGTTGGAAAATTGTTCCTGTTAGGAACAAGTTAGGTGAGGTTTAGGGTTAGGTTAGGTTTAGGTTTAGGGTTAGGCTTAGGTTAGCGTTAGGTTACGGGTTAGGTTAGGGTTTGGGTTAGGTTTAGGGCCTTAGGGTTAGGGTTATATCACTTTTCAGTTTTCCTGTTATAATAATTGAACAGGCGACATGAATGTGAATTAGTATACAAAGTTGTGCTTTATGCTTTTTTCTTTTCGATGAAAACTTCTTTCCTTGCCTTACATTTCGATTTATCGCTTTTGAGTTTCCCTGTATACCTAATTGAGTGAGAGACACACATGTAATTTAGTTTACAAAGTAGTGCTTTGCGATTCTGTTCTTCTGTTGGAAACTTGTTTCTGTGCTGTAGAGTGTGATATATAACTTTTCAGTTTTCCTGTTATAATAATTGAACGGGCGACACGTATGTGAATTAGTTTACAAAGTTGTGCTTTTCGTTTCTGTTCTTTCGACGAAAGTAAGTTCCTGTGGTATACACTTCGATATATCACTTTTCAGTTTTCCTGTTATAATAATGGAACGAGCGACACATATGTGAATTAGTTTACAAAGTTGTGCTTTGCGTTTCTGTTCTTTCGATGGAAACTTGTTTCTGTGCCTTAAAGTGCGAGATAACACTTTTCAGTTTTCCTGTATTCCTAATTGAGCGAGCGACACACATGTGATTCTGTTTAAAAGTAGTGCTTTCCTTTTCTGTTATTTCGTTTGAAACTTGTTCCTGTGCTGTACAGTGCGTTATATCTCTTTTCAGTTTTCCTGTATTCCTAATTGAGAGAGTGGCCCACATGTGACTTAGTTTACAAAGAAGTGCTTTGCGTTTATACTCTTTCGTTGGAAACTTGTTCCTGTTATGAACAAGTTAGGGTTAGGGTTAGGTTAGGGTTAGGATTAGGTTAGGGTGAGGGTTAGGCTTAGGTTTCGAGTTAGGTGCATAGGGTGAGGATTAGGGTTATATCAGTTTTCAGTTTTCCTTTTATAATAATTGAACGGACGACACGTATGTGAATTAGCTTACAAAGTTGTGCTTTTCGTTTCTGTTCTTTCGATGGAAGAAGGTTCCTGTGCTGTACAGTTCGATGTATTGCTTTTCAGTTTCCCTGTATTCCTAATTGAGTGAGCGACACAAATGTGATTAAGTTTACAAAGTAGTGCTTTGCGTTCATGTACTTCTTTTGGAAACTTGTTTCTGTGCTGTACAGTGTGATATATCACTTTTCAGTTTTCCTGTTATAATAAATGTACGGGCGACACGTATGTGAATTAGTTTACAAAGTTGTGCTTTGCTTTTCTCTTCTTTCAATGGAAACTTGTTTCTGTGCCTTACAGTGCGAGATAACACTTTTCAGTTTCCTGTATTCCTAATTGAGCGAGCGACACACATGTGATTCCGTTTAAAAGTAGTGCTTTGCTTTTCTGTTCTTTCTTTCAAAACTTGTTCCTGTGCTGTACAGTGCCTTATATCTCTTTTCAGTTTTCCTGTATTCCTAATTGAGCAAGTGGCACACATGTGATTTAGTTTACAAAGTTGTGCTTTGCGTTTATGTTCTTTTGTTGGAAACTTGTTCCTGTTAGGAACAAGTTAGGGTTAGGATTAGGATTAGGGTTAGAGTTAGGGTTAGGTTAGGGTTAGGATGAGGGTTAGAGGCTTCGGTTTAGGGTGAGTGTTATATCACTTTTCAGTTTTCATGTTTTAATAATTGAACAGGCGACACGAATGTGAATTAGTTTACAAAGTTGTGCTGTGCGTTTCTGTTCTTCTCTTGGAAAGTTGTTTCTGTGCTGTATAGTGTGCTATATCATTTTCAGTTTTCCTGTTATAATAATTGAACGGGCGACACGTATGTGAATTAGTTTACAAAGTTGTGCTTTTCCATTCTGTTCTTTCGATGAAAGGAGGTTCATGTGCTATACAGTTTGATATATCACTTTTCAGTTTTCCTGTTATAATAAATGTACGGGCGACACGTATGTGAATTAGTTTACAAAGTTGTGCTTTGCTTTTCTCTTCTTTCAATGGAAACTTGTTTCTGTGCCTTACAGTTCGAGATAACACTTTTCAGTTTCCTGTATTCATAATTGAGCGAGCGACACACATGTGATTCCGTTTAAAAGTAGTGCTTTGCTTTTCTGTTCTTTCGTTCAAAACTTGTTCCTGTGCTGTACAGTGCATTATATCTCTTTTCAGTTTTCCTGTATTCCTAATTGAGCGAGTGGCACACATGTGATTTAGTTTCCAAAGTAGTGATTTGCGTTTCTGTTCTTTCGTTGGAAACTTGTTCCTGTTAGGAACAATTTAGGGTTAGTATTAGGGTTATGGTTAGGGTTAGGGTTAGGTTAGGTTTAGGGTTAGGGGCTTAGGTTAGGTTAGGTAATATCACTATTCAGTTTTCATGTTATAATAATTGAACAGGCGACACGAATGTGAATTAGTTTACAAAGTTGTGCTGTGCGTTTCTGTTCTTTCGATGAAAACTTGTTCCTTTGCAGTACATTTCGATTTATCGCTCTTCAGTTTCCCTGTATTCCTAATTGAGTGAGTGACACACATGTGATTTAGTTTACAAAGTAGTGCTTTGCGTTTCTGTTTTTCTGTTGGAAACTTGTTTTTGTGCTGTACAGTGTGATATATCACTTTTCAGTTTTCCTGTTATAATAATTGAACGGGTGACACGTATGTGAATTAGTTTGAAAAGTTGTGCTTTTCGTTTCTGTTCAATCGATGGAAGTAGATTCCTGTGTTGTACAGTTCGATATATCACTTTTCAGTTTTCCTGTTATAATAATTGAACGGGTGACACATATGTGAATTAGTTTACAAAGTTCTGCTTTGCTTTTCTCTTCTTTCAATGGAAACTTTTTTCTGTGCCTTACAGTGCGAGATAACACTTTTCAGTTTCCTGTATTCCTAATTGAGCGAGCAACACACATGTGATTCCGTTTAAAAGTAGTGCTTTGCTTTTCTGTTCTTTCGTTAAAAACTTGTTCCTGTGCTGTACAGTGCGTTATATCTCTTTTCAGTTTTCCTGTATTCCTAATTGAGCGAGAGGCACACATGTGATTTAGTTTCCAAAGTAGTGATTTGCGTTTCTGTTCTTTCGTTGGAAACTTGTTCCTGTTAGGAACAATTTAGGGTTAGGATTAGGGTTAGTGTTACCTTTAGGGTTATGGTTAGGGTGAGAGTTAGGGTTTGGGTACGGTTAGGGTTAGGGTCAGGGTTAGGGTTAGGGTTAGGGGCTTAGGGTTAGGGTTAGGGTAATATCACTATTCAGTTTTCATCTTATAATAATTGAACAGGCGACACGAATGTGAATTAGTTTACAAAGTTGTGCTGTGCGTTTCTTTTCTTTCGATGAAAACTTGTTTCTTTGCAGTACATTTCGATTTATCGCTCTTCAGTTTCCCTGTATTCCTAATTGAGTGAGTGACACACATGTGATTTAGTTTACAAAGTTGTGCTTTGCGTTTCTGTTCTTTCAATGGAAACTTGTTTCTGTGCCTTAAAGTGCGAGATAACACTTTTCAATTTTCCTGTATTCCTAATTGAGCGAGCAACACACATGTGATTCCGTTTAAAAGTAGTGCTTTGCTTTTCTGTTCTTTCGTTCAAAACTTGTTCCTGTGCTGTACAGTGCGTTATATCTCTTTTCAGTTTTCCTGTAATCCTAATTGAGTGAGTGGCACACCTGTGATTTAGTTTCCAAAGTAGTGATTTCCGTTTCTGTTCTTTCGTTGGAAACTTGTTCCTGTTAGGAACAATTTAGGGGTTAGGATTAGGTTAGGGTTAGTGTTAGGGTTAGGGTGAGGTTAGAGTTAGGGTAGGGTTAGGGTTAAGGTTAGGGTTAGGGTTAGGTTTAGGGCTTAGGGTTAGGTTTAGGGTTATATCACTATTCAGTTTTCATGTTATAATAATTTTACAGGCGACACAAATGTGAATTAGTTTACAAAGTTGTGCTGTGCGTTTCTGTTCTTTCGATGAAAACTTGTTCCTTTGCAGTACATTTCGATTTATTGCTTTTCAGTTTCCCTGTATTCCTAATTGAGTGAGCGACACACATGTGATTTAGTTTACAAAGTAATGCTTTGCGTTTTGTTCTTTCTCGTTGGAAACTTGTTCCTGTTAGGGTTAGTATTAGGTTAGGGTTAGGGTTAGGGTTAGCGTTAGGGTGAGGTTAGGTTAGGTAGGGTTAGAGTTAGGGTTAGGGTTAGGGTTTAGGTTAGGGCTTAGGGTTACGGTGAGGGTTATATCACTTTTCAGTTTTCCTGTTATAATAAGTGAACAGGCGACACTAATGTGAATTAGTTTACAAAGTTGTGCTTTGCGTTTCTGTTCTTTCGATGAAAACGTGTTTCTTTGCAGTACATTTCGATTGATTGCTTTTCAGTTTCCCTGTATTCCTAATTGAGTGAGCGACACACATGTGATTTAGTTTACAAAGTAATGCTTTTATGCTTTCTGTTCTTCTGTTGGAAACTTGTTTCTGTGCTGTATAGTGTGATATATCACTTTTCAGTTTTCCTGTTATAATAATTGAACGGGCGACACATATGTGAATTAGTTCAAAAAGTTGTGCTTTTCGTTTATGTTCTTTAGATGGAAGTAGGTTCCTGTGCTGTACAGTGTGATATATCACTTTTCAGTTTTCCTGTTATAATAATTGAACGCGCGACACGTATGTGAGTTAGTTTACAAAGTTGTGCTCTGCGTTTCTGTTCTTTCGATGAATACTTGTTTCTTTGCCGTACATTTCGATATATCGCTTTTCAGTGAAAGACTCCTGATGGGTGTCTTCCCCTCCCAAGGATCAATGAGACCAATTCGGATGCAAACAGCAAGAGGCTTTATTTTGATACACGGATACCCGGGGCGACAAAGTCTCTTGGAGGACTTTGCGCGCCCCCTGAGGGGAAAGCTGGGCTTTTTATAGGGTCTCAGACCAAAAGCGCGGGTACAGGAGCGAGAAGTATAGTTACAGGGAGCTGATTGGTACATTTAAATGAGACCACAACTTGAGTCAGAGTTTGGCAGGGACACCATGATATCAGGAACTGGGTAGTCGGCAAGGTCATGATGACTCTCAATCTTGGGACCGCCACCTGTTTTTTGTCTTAGGGCTCCTATCTCAGCTGGAACAGTCTCACTATTTGTCTTAGCGCCCCTATCTCAGCTGGAACAGTCTCACAAACTTCTCATATGCGTGGTCAGCACAAATTGATTTTTGGCTCAACTGGGGCAGCCTGACCGCAGATATCCCCATCAGCTGGGTCTCTTCAGCTAGTTCCTCCTAGCTCACAGATTTCTCAAAACAGTGTTAGCCTTCAGAGTTTCTCAAAACAGTGCTGTACAAAATGACATTAACTATTAACTGCTTCTAACTTTTGGTGAGGCGGGGGTCTTTCATTCCCCCCTTTTTCTTCTAACTTAGAGTGGAATCTTTCATTCTAGGGCCTAGGGAGAGTTAATTTCTGTCTCCTGCTATTTAAACTGATGATACTGCTAGGTTAACACCAACGCTTGTATGACAGAGAGCCGGTCTTTCATGAACTAGATCAGCCGATTTAGGATGCAAGGCCCAAATAACAGAATCAGGGCGATTATGATTAAGGGGCCCATGAGGGAGGAGATGAGGGTGGTGAACCAGGGGGCTTTATTAAACCAACTCTCGTACCAGCTTTGTCCTGACTCAAAGAACTGCTGTCTCTGTCTGAGTCTTTCTTTAAGCCAAGGAGAACTATTACAGGGTCTCTCTAGGCTTTTATCCCAGTTGCTGCAATATTAGTGTCCATTCCAGCTAAGCAGATTCCCAAGATAATAGCTAATGCCAGGGAGCCCCTTTTGACTTAGCGTTTCAGCCTGCTAGGGGGGATTTGGGCGTAGTTCCGTCTTCTGGATCTTCTTCGAGCTGACCGTTGGACCGTAGGCATCAGGGGCTAGGAAGGCTGAAATGCCAGTCAAAGGCTGGGCAATAAGGGAGTCCCAAGCATCTGGTTCATTGATCCACCCGAAGAGGCAGGGAGCAATCATGTCAGTTTCCAGGAAGTCCAGATTTCAGCTTGCAGCCCAGAGTCAACCAGGTGAAAATCTGCTGAGACAAATTCAGACTGGAGACAGAAGTTAAAATTTGTCTATTAAATGGGAAAGATCAGGGAAAATCTCATTTGCGATCCTTTTGAGCTATGCCAGATCCAGGTCACATCCTGAAACTCATGTGAAATTTTAGTACACAAAAGAGCATATACTCAGAAAAGTAGCATATCAGCAAATTAAACATTTTGAAAGTAACAGGTAAAACTGCATCCCACTGAATGAGTATCAGTTAGCTGTTTTTTTTTTTTTTTGTAACCTTTATACATAACCTAAGTGTGTCCACAGTAACATTTTTTTTCTGTGGGCATAGCTGTTGGTAATTTGCCACGAAAGGAGCTTGGCCATTTTTATACACTCTGCATATACTTTTAGCTCTCACTTCCATGTTTATGGAAAGTTAGGCAGAAATACCTTATTGGCTTTAGTACTAAACTCTGGATGCTTGGACTTTTTTTTTTTTTAACAAAGCAACTAGAAGGAATAGGTTTTAAGATGTTTCTGTGTCAAAATCTACCCCCAAAATGGCAGATATTAAGAATACCATACTAAAAGCTATGACTTTTGGGTCAGAACACACATTAAACAGATGTTTTTAAAATAATGAGAAGCACCTTTAAGTCTATCTCCAGAAGCCAACCAAAGGAAATTAAAATCTTTACCTGGTGACTGAATAATAAGCAGTTAATGCTCCATTAACTTATCAGAACTTTATTGATCAATGCCAAAACTCTGAACTTCTGAAATCTTATAACATAAGTACAACAGTAGCAAAGAGAGGAGAGATTTAAAGTATCTCTCATTTTAATCTGCTTTAAAATATTTTTATCTCTTGATAACTTATATACTTTTTAAAAAAAATATTTAGACTCTCTAATCTTTTGCATTTATTAACCCTGAAACATTTTTTTAAACTAAATAATAACACTCTAGATTTTTACAACCTAAACCTCTATATTCTCAGACCCTACATAGGCTCCATTTATTTATCTTAAGACACAGGCAACTAACATGAGTCCTGTGAGCAAGGAAAACCTGTCTTTCTTTTAAATAAGGGATCTAGTACTCTGTGGTTCTAGCTAATGAACTGATCAATGAGCTAACAGTCAATCTAATTGTCTTTTTTCTAGCTGTAAAGCTACTGTAAGCTTAGCATAGCCGTCAGGTGTTCAGAGACCTGAGAAGGATAAATTATACCAATCCATGTGCCAATCAAAATGACAGGGATGACTAGTTAGTCCATTACCTAGGCAGAGTCCCTGGCTCCTTTGTCTCACGGCATCCTGGACAGAGGCAGTTCTGCCAGGCACATAAGATGAGAAACTGCTGCTGTGGAAAGAGGAACAGGAGAGATTGACCTCACCTTGCCTCTCACAATGTGAGACAATGGCTCTTCAGGTGTCCCCGGCTTTGTCCACAGTTTAGGCTGGGCCCTAGCAGTAGGCCAGTTGGGGCAGTATTGCCCAGTGGTTAGCACACCACAATCCAGAGTTGCAGTCATCTGTCGTTGTCCAAATCTTCTCGGAGACCTTGGGGAGCTACTGCCAGGATTTTGGGACTTTCTGTCACAATAAGCTTACATATGTTAAAATGCCATATTCATCAGATCTCTGATAAGCTTGAGGGCCAGCATATCTAAGTTACTCTTTGTTTTAGAACTATATATTTTAAGACAAATAGGCAAACTTTATAGTTACCCATCCTAGGCTTAACCTTAAAAAAAACTTGAACAAGGAGACTAGGTAAGGCTCAACTGCAGTATTTAGCATGACTTTAAATCTGCTCTTTCTGAACTAAAATCAAAGCAAATCTTTTAATCAGATACAGTTTATAGAGGGGCTAGCAAATCTTGCTGATCCTACCACTTTGTATTAAAATTGAACAGTAAAAAGCTTTGCACTTAATACTAATCAGAGGACTGAACATAACTGAGAGACCTAAACAAAATGGTGGTAAACTCATGTTTCCATCCTCTTTATCTCCGGACCATCATGGCAGCTGGCCACATGCAACCGAACTCAGCTGGAAGCCCTAAACAAACATGGCAGCAAAACTACAGCTTTATGTGCTCTCTATCCCTGAACCATCATGGCAGCTAGCCATGTGTTAGCACAGGCTATGACTGACAATACCAAAAATAGCCATTAGGTGCTCTTGCTGATACAGCAAACACTGTGGAGCATCCATAATCCCCCATAACCAAAAGTTCCCAGTGATCAAACAAGCTTTAGAAACAACTGCATAACAGAATAATTTTAAACTGTAAGAATTACTTTAGCCATACCAAACCTATCAGCTAGAATTTTTCCCTTATTAATTCTCTGGCTTTTTATAACACATCCACTAACCTTCTGCAACATTCCATACTTCAGGTTCCTAGCTTTCTTTTTCTGGCTTAACCAGACATGCTTATTTTCTTGTTTTCCAGACAACATAAAAACTCTCATTAAAATCCTTTCCATTTTGACATAATCCTGCAGAAGCCCAGAGTCTACGTACGATTTGCTTTCTATACATTACTATAAAGAGGAGTTTTGAAACTGCCAGTTTTTTTTTTTTTTAATAACTTTTCTGTAGCGGATAAGATGGTCACAAATCAGCTTAACAAACAAACAGCTCTCCACAAGATACGTTTTAAAAACTGCAATTTTTTCAGTTAGCACAAATAATACGGCAGGGTTTTATTTAGTAAAATTATTAAAATACCCAAAATCATTGTCATACCCAAATGCCTGATAAACTTTAAACATTTTACAGCCTTAAACATTTAAACATTTTTAAAACCCGTTTTTGCAATATTAAAACAAAGTACCCCTTTTGTAAGAGAGAAGTCACAAGGCATAATCTTTAAAATCAAAACCAGATTTTAAAACCAGAATTTATCAGTGAAAACAACCTAATTTTCAGAATCAATATCAACTTAGAATAAGACTTTCTTCTTATCCTAAAAGGAAATAAAATCATTTTGACTCAGAGATTTTGCAACCTTTGTTTTCTTTTTTCCTGAGCCACACCATGTGGCAATTTACATTGTTGTTATTTAATCATATGCCTTTATAGACCCTACAAACACATAGACACATATACGTGTTTAAAACAAAAATTTTAATTTAAACTTAAAACATACCCAATTATTTTTTTTATCATATCAACCATTTAAGACCAGTTGAAAACAATTATATAATGGCCATATATTTAAACAGACAGACTCAGCTGTAATTCTAAACATTACAGCAAGTGCAATTTTTTTCTAAATTACTGTTTGATCTGTAAGTTGCAAGCCCCCTAGGTTGGAGGAGGGAAGAGAGGTGCAAGAGGGCGTGGTGAGCTCTTGCTGCCTACTTCCCTGCTAAGCTGGCATGAAGGCAAGGGGGAGGAGTTTTTCCTCACTCTCAGCAGCCAGAGCAGCTCCTATCATGGAGCAGCTACAGTGCCAATCCCCGCCTAGCCATGTCTAAGGACTTTCACCCAGCAAGCCCATGAGCCTTGCCTACTCCCTTGGCTCCCTTGTGAGCTCTACTGTAGCTTACCTCCCCCGCAGGTCCTGAACCTGCTTCCTGGCTGGGCCTCTCCCCTCCCCCGTGCTCTTTTGCTATAAAGTTAAACTTTTGGGAGTAGTGACAGTTTGTCCTATTTTTCTTTCAGATAGATAGGAAACACTTATTACACTTACTACAAAAAATCAGACAGACAAGACGTCTCAGGAGTGTTTGTAGGAGCTGATTTTTCTGTTCCCATTTGGTGGGAGGGAGCCGATTTCTCGCTCCCGTCCGTTTGGAAGCACAAGCCAATCCGGACTTTTTGGGGCTTCGCCCCTGTCCGAAGGCTACGTGCTTTATTTGGGAGATGGAGGAACCGGACCTCCAACACAGCCTCCATCTGAATTTTGGCTCTCAGTTTTGCGTCGATATCGTGCCGCGGCTTGTGTCGTGTTTTGTCTGTCTAATTTTTGTAGTAAGTGTAATAAGTGTTTTCTATCTATCTGAAAATATGGGACAAACTATCACTACTCCCAAAAAGTTTAACTTTACAGCACTTCAAGGAAGTTCGTCACATCGCTCACAACCTTTCGTGAAGGTGCGAAAGGGAAAGTGGGACATCTTCTGTTCATCTGAGTGGCCAACCCTTGACGTGGCTGGCCACGAGATGGCACCTTTAACCTAGAAATTATTTTACAGGTAAAGGCTAAAGTCATGGATCCTGGACCCCATGGACATCCTGACCAGGTTCCCTATATCATCACATGGGAATCTCTGGTCAAAGACCCCACCATGGGTGAAGCCTTTCCTCCTTTCCCCTGCCCGAAACCCACCCCGCCTGCCCCTCCCTTCCTCCCCCCCGCTAGTTCCAAACCCGGTTAACTCTACACTTTACCCGGTTCTCACGAAACCAGCTCCAGAGGAGACCTCCAGACGTAAGAAGATACCCCCGGTACTGCCGGCAGATGATGGCCCTCTTCTGGACCTTTTGACTGAACAGCCCCCTCCTTACAGAAACCCAGACCCGCTCGGGAACCAGAGGGGCAGCCACCAAACGAGAACCCCAGGAAGAACTTACCTCATCCCGGTGGCGGGACGATTGAGGGGCGCCGGAAGCCCTCTCCGATCCTCCTCTCAGGCCTTTCCGTTGCGGACGGGGCCTGACCGCCAACTCCAATACTGGCCCTTTTCTGTGTCTGACTTATACAATTGGAAAAATAATACCCCGCTTTTTCAAAGGACCCTTCTAGGCTCACAGCACTGATCGACTCTATTCTAGTGACCCATCAGCCGACCTGGGACGATTGCCAACAGTTTTTCCAGACACTATTGACCACCGAGGAAAAACAGCGGGTCGTCCTGGCAACACGCAAAAATGTCCCAGGAGACAATGGACAACCCACCCAACTGCCACACAGAATAGACGCCGCCTTTCCTTTGGAACGACCTATTTGGGACTTCTCCACTGAGCGCGGTAGGGAACACCTACGTCTCTATCGCCAGTTGCTTATAGCGGAACTCCGTGGGGCTGCAAGGCGCCCTACTAATTTGGCTCAGGTTAAGTTAGTAACCCAGAAACCTGAGGAATCCCCCTCCGCTTTTCTAGAATGACTCAAGTAGGCATACCGTATGTACACTCCTTACAATCCAGAAGACCCAGATCAGGCAACCAACATAGCCATGTCCTTCATCTGGCAGTCTGCCCCAGATATTAGACAGAAGTTAGAGAGGCTTGAAAACTTAAGAGAAAGTACAGTACAGGATTTATTGAAGGAGGCAGAGCGGATTTTTAATAAGAGGGAAACACAGGAAGAAAGAGATGAAAGGCTGAGAAGAGAAGCAGAGGAAAGAGAGAATGTTAGAGAACGTAAGAGGAGTAGGGAATTTAGCAAGTTACTGGCCACAGTAGTGACAGGGCAGAGACAGGGTAGGCATGGCCTGGGAGACCGCAGGGGTCCACGACTAGACAAAGATCAATGTGCCTACTGCAAGGAAAAAGGACATTGGGCCCGAGACTGCCCAAAGAACCCAAGAGGGCCACGAATGCCTAAACCCCAGGCCACCCTGTTAAACCTGGAAGACTAGGGAGGTCAGGGTCAGGAGCCTCCCCCTGAACCCAGGATAACCCTTAATGTGGGGGGGGGCAACCCGTCACCTTCCTGGTGAACACCGGAGCCCAGCATTCGGTGCTCACCACCTCACCGGGACCCTTGACTGACAAATCGGCGTGGGTTCAAGGAGCCACCGGAGGAAAGAGGTACCGATGGACCACTGAAAGAAGAGTACAACTTGCCACCGTAAGGTGACTCACCTCTTTTACATGTTCCTGATTGCCCTTATCCTCTGTTGGGAAGAGATCTATCAATGAAACTTAGGGCACAAATCCACTTTGAGGGGACTAAGGCCCATATTACTGGGCCTCAGGGACAGCCTTTGCATGTGTTAACTATAAACCTGGAAGATGAATACCGACTTCATGAGCCTGAAAAGCCTTGCCAGCAAGAAATGACTGTCTGGCTAGAAAAGTTCCCCCTAGCTTGGGCGGAAACGGGAGGAATGGGTCTCACAACACCACCAGCCACCCCTGGTGGTCACTCTAAAAGCGTCAGCAACTCCGCTTCCATTAAACAATATCCAATGTCGCATGAAGCTTACCAAGGAATTAGGCCTCACATTCGGAGGCTTTTATATCAGGGCATTTTAATACCTTGTCAATACCCCTGGAATACGCCTCTCCTTCCGGTCAAAAAGCCAGGGACAGAAGACTACTGCCCGGTACAGGACTTGAGAGAAGTCAACAAAAGGGTGGAGGATATACACCCTACAGTTCCCAACCCATATAATTTGTTAACTGGGCTTCCTCCAAGGTGCACCTGGTATACGGTATTAGACCTTAAGGATGCATTCTTTTTGTCTGAGGCTCCACCTCAGAGTCAGCCCATTTTTGCCTTTGAGTGGAAGGATCCAGAATTGGGAATATCGAGTCAGCTTACTTGGACCAGACTCCCATGGGGTTCAAAAATAGCGCCACCTTATTTGATGAGGCATTGCACCGACCTAGCCGATTTTAGGTTCATCACCCTGCTTTAATCTTGCTCCAATATGTGGATGACCTCCTCCTGGCTTCAGAAACTCAGGAAAAATGTAAGGAGGGAACAAAGGCCCTCTTGAGGACTTTGAAACTCTAGGATACCGGGCCTCAGCTAAAAAGGCCCAAATATGTCAGAGGCAGGTCACATACTTGGGCTATCAGATCAGGGATGGACAAAGATGGTTGACAAAGGCACGGAAACAGACAATTCTAAAAATTCCGTGCCCAAAAGCCCGAGACAATTAAGAGAGTTCCTGGATACTGTGGGTTTTGCCGCTTTGGATTCCAGGATTCACGGAGATGGCTGTGCCGCTTACCCACTCACCAAACAAGGGACTTTCTTTACATGGGGGGATGAGCAGCAGAGAGCCTATGCAGCTATAAAAGAGGCCCTGCTGACTTCCCCCTGCGTTGGGGCTTCCAGACTTAAACAAGCCCTTTGAGCTGTTTGTGGATGAGAAACAGGGATATGCTAAAGGAGTCCTGACTCAAAAAACTTGACCATGGAGGCACCCGGTTGCTTACCTGTCCAAGAAACTAGACCCAGTGGCCTCAGGATGGCCCCCTTGTTTGAGGATGGTGGCAGCAATTGTCCTCATGATTAAAGACTCTGGCAAGCTGACTATGGGACAACCAATAACGGTTCTGGCTCCTCATGCGGAAGCCCTGGTTAAACAACTTCCTGGCTGATGGCTTTCCAATGCCCGCATGACCCACTACCAGGTTCTACTGCTGGACACTGACCGAGTACATTTTGGTCCCATGGTAGCCCTTAACCCGGCAACACTGCTTCCCCTACCAGAAGGTCCAGAAACTCATGACTGTCTCCAGATACTTGCAGAAGTACATGACACCCGGCCTGACCTGACTGACCAGCCCCTCCCTGACGCCGACTTCACCTGGTACACCGATGGGAGCAGCTTTCTGGACAACGGAGAACGGAGAGGGGGCCACGTTACTACCAAACTAAGGTAATTTGGACTAAGGCCCTACCACCTGGCACTTCGGGCACAGCTGGCTGAACTCATCGCCTAACCCAGGCTCTCCGGATGGCAGAAGGTAAGAAGCTCAACATTTATACCGATAGCCGCTATGCCTTTGCCACTGCTCACATCCATGAGGAGATATATCGGAGAAGAGGGTTGCTTACCTCTGAAGGAAAACAAATCAAAAAT
Source organism: Meriones psammophilus (assembly GCA_036365155.1). NCBI lineage: Eukaryota > Metazoa > Chordata > Mammalia > Rodentia > Muridae > Meriones > Meriones psammophilus. The sequence goes on along the minus strand of JAEOAE010001341.1, from coordinate 12,481 downwards.
AAAACTGAAATATTGGCCCTACTTGAAGCGTTGTTTTTGCCCTCAAAATTGAGCATCATCCATTGCCCCAGCCACCAAAAAGGGAGACAGCCCGAAGCTAGAGGCAACCACTTGGCAGACGAATCGCCTGGGAAGTGGCAATGCGAAGGAACTCAGACGCCTCCCAGCTTCTGGCTATAAAGCCGGCCGAGGCAGAGTTTTCCCCCTTTGAAAACCCCCTTCCATTATAGTGAGGAAGACCAAATTCTCCTAAGAAAATGGGGGCTACTTACTGTCCTGAGCGGGGGTTTGGACTTTAAAGGAAAGCCTGTGTGGCCATTACAACAGACTCGAGACCTGATTAAGTACCTCCACCAATTGACCCACCTTAGTTCCAGAAAAATGAAAACCCTCCTAGAAAGGGAAGAAAGCTCCCACTATTTTCTGGAAAGAGACAAGATTCTACAACAAGTGACTGGAAAGTGCACGGCATGCGCCTGCGTAAATGCAAACCATAACAAGATAGGTTCAGGGACCAGGGTCCGAGGACAACGCCCTGGTACCCATTGGGAAATTGACTTCACTGAGGCAAAACCTGGACTCTATGGATACTGGTTTTACTGGTATTTGTGGACACTTTCTCTGGATGGGTAGAGGCCTACCCTACCAAACATGAAACTGCCAGAGTCGTCACCAAAAAGCTTTTAGAAGAAATTTTTCCCAGGTATGGTATGCCACAGGCACTGGGCTCCGACAACGGCCCTGCTTTCGTCTCCCAGGTAAGTCAGTCGGTGGCCACATTACTGGGGATTGATTGGAAATTACACTGTGTGTACCGCCCCCAGAGTTCAGGACAGGTAGAGCATATGAATAGAACTATTAAGGAGACTTTAACCAAATTGACGCTTGCAACTGGCACTAGAGACTGGGTGACCCTCCTTCCTCTAGCATTGTATCGGGCCCGAAATACACCGGGCCCTCATGGACTCACTCCTTTCGAAATCCTTTATGGTGCCCCACCACCAGCTGCCCATTTCTTTGACTCTGACATAGCCTCTTTTGCTGATATGCCTTCTCTCCAAGCTCATTTGCAGGCTCTGCAAATCGTACAACGGGAGGTCTGGAAACCACTGGCAGCTGCGTACCGAGGACAGCTAAATCAACCTGCGGTACCACATCGGTTCCAGGTCGGGGACGTGGTCTGGGTAGGACGACATCAGATCCAGAACCTGGAACCGCGCTGGAAGGGACCCTACACCGTACTGCTGACGACACCCACAGCCCTTAAGGTAGACGTTATCGCAGCATGGGTACACGCCTCCCACGTCAAAGCAGCCCATCGCGACACAGAAAGAGATCAGACTCCAGCCTCGTCATGGAAACTTCATCGCACCTGTAACTCACTAAAGATAAGACTCACCCGAGTTTGATACTCTTTCTCCTCCTGTTTCCTCTGTCACACTCCAGTCCCCACATTCCTGTAAACTCGACTTGGGTCCTGCTAGATGAATTCGGTGTCCCTCTTAACAAAACTTCCAAGATGGCTCCCCCGTACACCTGGTTCCCTGAACTAAGTTTCGATTTAGCTAAGGCCATGCCATCACATTCCAGGGCCAGACACATGACTGAAAACCACAAAGTACACTTCTATATGTGCCCCTCCCCTTCTGACTCTCCTTGGCGACGGGAACATTGTGGGACCAGGACTGACCTCTATTGTGCAGAATGGGGATGTGAGGAGTTCGCCACTGACTGGAAGCCTACCTCAACCGGGCTTATCCAGCTTACTAGAGACCCCAAGTTTGACAACTGTTTATGGCAGTCAATACAGATGACCCCGTCCTGTTCCCAAACCCTGTAATCAGCTTATTCTTACCTTTACCGACAAAGGAAAAAAATATAAAGAGGGATGGTTACGTGAAAGAGAATTCGGGTTGCGCCTCTGGACAATTGGAAAGCAGGGAGGAATAATACGCCTCCAGCTGATTCTCGATAGGCCCAAGGTAACCGTCGGGCCTAACTCAGTATTACCAAACCTGAGGGCCTCCTCCTCCCAACCGGAAAAATTACTCATCCCGCCTGCGGCCATGCCCTCTGCCAGAACTCTGAGTCCAGCCAGTCTAGGTATCCCCTCACCACGACTTTTCCAACCGAGTACAGGTGATAGGCTGCTTGGTCTAATACAGGGAGCCTTCCAGACACTTAACTACACTAATCCCAGCAGAACCCCAGAATGCTGGCTGTGCCTGGTCTCCACTCCCCCTTATTATGAAGGGGTTGCAATAACGGGGGACTTTATAAACTATACCACACCCCCACCATACTGTACACTGACCTCCCAGCATAAGCTGACGCTATCTGAGGTGTCTGGCTGAGGAACCTGTATCGGGTCAGTCCCCGAAACTCACCGAAAACTCTGCAACTCAACCTCCAGGATCCACCCGGGCTCCTACTACCTAATGGGCCCCAATGGGACCTATTGGGCTTGCAGCTCCGGCTTAGCACCCTGTGTATCTGCATTAATTCTCAACCAAAATTCTGACTTTTGTGTCCTCATTGAGTTCTGGCCCAAAGTTGTCTATCATGAATCGGAATACGTTTACAAATATTTTGAGGGGATCACCTGGTACTCTAGGGAGCCTGTATCTTTAACCTTGGCCTTGATACTAGGGGGACTCACAGTTGGGGGAATTGCAGCCGGAGTAGGGACTGGTTCTGCTGCTCTGGTAGAAACCACTCAGTTCAGACAGCTACAACAGGCCATGCATACCGACTTGCAGGCATTGGAAGAATCAATAAGTGCTCTAGAAAAATCCCTAACCTCTCTGTCAGAAGTGGTCTTACAGAACCGAAGGGGGCTGGACATCCTTTTCCTACAAGAAGGGGGATTGTGTGCAGCCTTAAAAGAAGAATGCTGCTTTTATGCGACCATACGGGCTTAGTTAGAGATAATATGGCCAAGCTTAGGGAGAGACTTAGCCAGAGAGAAAAACTCTTCAAGGAGGGACAAAACTGGTACGAGAGCTGGTTCAATAAAGCCCCCTGGTTCACCACTCTCGTCTCCTCCCTCATGGGCCCTCTAATTGTGATCCTCTTGATTCTGTCCTTCGGGCCTTGTATCCTAAACCGACTGATCCAGTTTATGAAAGACCGGCTCTCTGTCATACAGGCGTTGGTGTTAACCCAGCAGTATCATCAGTTCAGACAGTAGGGGACAAAAACTGACTCTCCCTAGGCCCTAGAATGGAAGATTCCATTCTAAGTTAGAAGAAAAATGGGGGAATGAAAGACCCCCCCGCCTCACCTTAAGTTAAACATAGCTAACGCCATTTTGTGATACACCCCTGTTTTGAGAAACTCTGTAGGCTAGGTGGGGAACTGGAAAATTACTGAGAAACCCGGCTGTGCCGCCCCCTCGGGATATCTGCGGTCAGGCTGCCCTAGTTGAGCTAAGAAACAACTTGCGTTAACCCCCCACATCTGTGGAACTGTTCCAGCTGAGATAGGAGATCTGAGAAAAACAACAGGTGGCACAAGTTAAGGGGGTCATCATGACCGTTCCGTCCATCCAGTTCCTGGTATCTTGGTGTCCCTGCCAAACTCTGACGCAAATTGTGGTCTCATTTAAATGTACCAATCAGCTCCCTGTAACCATGCTTTTCCCTTCTGTAACCGCGCTTCTGCTCTGCAACCCTATAAAAACCCCAGCTTTACACCCAGAGGTTGTGCAAGTACTCCGATAGGCTTGGTCGCCCCGGGTACCCGTGTATCGAAATAAACCTCTTGCGGCTTGCATCCGAAGGCTGGTCGCGTTTTTCCTTGGGAAGCGGGGTCTCCCCATCTAGGGAGGCTCTAGCGGGAGTCTTTCATTCCTAATTGACCGAGCAACACACATGTGATTCCAATTAAAAGTAGTGCTTTGCTTTTCTGTTCTTTCGTTCGAAACTTGTTTGTGTGCTGTACAGTGCATTATATCACTTTTCAGTTTTCCTGTATTCCTAATTGAGCGAGTGACACACATGTGATTTAGTTAACAAAGTAGTGCTTTGCGTTTATGTTCTTTCGTAGGAAACTTTTTCCTGTTAGGAACAATTTAGGTTAGGGTTAGGTTTAGGGTTAGGGTTAGGTTAGGGTTAGGTTAGGTTAGGGTTAGGTTAGGGTTTGGGTGAGGGTTAGGGTTAGGGTAGGGTTAGGGTTAGGGTTAGGGCTTAGGCTTAGGGTTAGGGTTATATCATTTTTCAGTTTTCCTGTTATAATAATTGAACAGGCGACACGAATGTGTATTAGTTTACAAAGTTGTGCTTTGCGTTTCTGTTCTATTGATGAAAACTTGTTTCTTTGCCATACATTTCGATTTATCGCTTTTCAGTTTCCCTTTATTCCTAATTGAGTGAGCGACACAAATGTGATTTAGTTTACAAAGTACTGCTTTGTGTTTCTGTTTTTCTGTTGGAAATTTGTTTCTGTGCTGTACAGTGTGATATATCACTTTTCAGTTTTCCTGATATAATAATTCAACGGGCGACACGTATGTGAATTAGTTTACAGAGTTGTGCTTTGCATTTCTGTTCTTTCAATGAAAACTTGTGTCATTGCCATACATTTCGATATATCGCTTTTCAGTTTTCCTGTATTCCTAATTGAGCAAGCGACACACATGTAATTTAGTTTACAAAATAGTTCTTTGCGTTTCTGTTCTTCTGTTGGAAACTTGTTTCTGTACAGTACAGTGTGATATATCACTTTTCAGTTTTCCTGTTATAATAATTGAACGGGCGACACGAATCTGAATTAGTTTACACATTTGTGCTTTGCGTTTCTGTTCTTTCTTTGAAAACTTGTTTCATTGCCATACATTTCGATATATCGCTTTTCAGTTTTTTGTATTCCTAATTGAGCGAGCAACACGCATGTGATTTAGTTTACAAAGTAGTGCTTTGCATTTCAGTTCTTCTGTTGGAAACTTGTTCCTGTGCTGTACAGTGTGATATATCTCTTTTCAGTTTTCCTGTTATAATAATTGAACGGGCGACATGTATGTGAAGTAGTTTACAAAGTTGTGCTTTATGCTTTCTGTTCTTTCTTTGAAAACTTGTTTCATTGCCATACATTTCGATATATCGCTTTTCAGTTTTTTGTATTCCTAATTGAGCGAGCAACACGCATGTGATTTAGTTTACAAAGTAGTGCTTTGCATTTCAGTTCTTCTGTTGGAAACTTGTTCCTGTGCTGTACAGTGTGATATATCTCTTTCAGTTTTCCTGTTATAATAATTGAACGGGCGACATGTATGTGAAGTAGTTTACAAAGTTGTGCTTTGCCTTTCTGTTCTTTCAATGGAAACTTCTTCCTGTGCTGTACAGTGTGATATATCACTTTTCAGTTTTCCTGTTATAATAATTGAATGGGAGACACATATGTGAATTAATTTACAAAGTTGTGCTTATGCTTCTGTTCTTTCGTTGGAAACTTGTTCAGTTTGGGTTAGGTTAGGGTTAGGAGTTTAGGTTAGGTTTAGGGTGAGGTTAGGGTTAGGGTAGGGTTAGGGTTAGGGTTATTGTTAGGGTTAGGGTTAGGGTTAGGGGCTTCGGGTTAGGGTTAGGGTTATATCACTTTTCAATTTTCCTGTTATACTAATTGAACAGGCGACAGGAATGTGAATTAGTTTACAAAGTTGTGGTTCGCATTTCTGTTCTTTTGATGAAATCTTGTTTCTTTGCTGCACAATTCGATATATCGCTTTTCAGTTTTCCTGTATTCCTAATTGAGCAAACAACACACTGGGATTTAGTTTACAAAGTAGTGCTTTGCGTTTCTGTTCTTCTATTGGAAAATTTTTTCTGTGCTGTAGAGTGTGATATATCACTTTTCATTTTTCCTGTTATTATAATTGAACGGGCGACACGTATGTGAAGTACTTTACAAAGTTGTGCTTTGCGTTTCTGTTCTTTCGATGAAATCTTGTTTCTTTGCTGCACATTTTGATCTATTGCTTTTCAGTTTTCCTGTATTTCTAATTGAGCAAGCAACACACAAGTGATTTAGTTTACAAAGTAGTGCATTGCGTTGCTGTTCTTCTGTTTGAAAGTTTTTTCTGTGCTGTACATTGTGATATATCACTTTTCAGTTTTCCTGTTATAATAATTGAACGGGCGACAAGTATGTGAATTAGTTTACACATTTGTGCTTTGCGTTTCTGTTCTTTCGATGGAAACTTGTTCCTGTACTATACAGTTCGATATATCGCTTCTCAGTTTTCCTGTCATAATAACTGAACAGGCGACACAAACGTGAATTAGTTTACAAAGTTGTGCTTTGCCTTTCTGTTCTTTCGATGAAAACTTGTTTCTTTGCAGTACAATTCGATATATCGCTTTTCAGTATTTCTGTATTCCTAATTGAGCGAGTGGCACACATGTGATTTAGTTTACAAGGTAGTGCTTTGCGTTTATGTTCTTTCATTGGAAACTTTTTCCTGTTAGGAACAAATTAGGGTTAGGTTAGGTTTAGGGTTAGGGTTAGGGTTAGGGATAGGGTAGGGCAGAGTTAGGTTAGGTTAGGATTAGGTTAGGTTTAGGGTAGGGTTAGGTTAAGGTTAGGGTTAGGGTTAGGGGTTAGGTTAGGTTTAGAGTTAGGGTAGGGTTAGGGCCACGGGTAGGGTTAGGGTTATATCACTTTTCCGTTTTCCTGTTATAATAATTGAACAGGCGACACGAATGTGAATTAGTTTACACAGTTGTGCTTTGCGTTTCTATTATTTCGATGTAAACTTGTTCCTGTGGTGTACAGTTCGATATATCACTTTTCAGTTTTCCTGTTGTAATAATTGAATGGGCAACACGTATGTGAATTAGTTTACAAAGTTGTGCTTTCCATTTCTGTTCTTTCGATGAAATCTTGTTTCTTTGCTGCACATTTCAATATATCGCTTTTCAGTTTTCTTCTATTCCTAATTGAGCCAGCAACACACATGTGATTTAGTTTAAAAAGTAGAGCTTTGCATTTCTGTTCTTCTGATGGAAACATTTTTCTGTGCTGTACAGTGTGATATATCACTTTTCAGTTTTCCTGTTATAATAATTGAACGGGCGAAATGTATGTGAAGTAGTTTACAACGTTGTGTTTTGCGTTTCAGTTATTTCGATTGAAACTTGATCCTGTGCTGTACAGTGCATTATATCAGTTTTCAGTTTTCCTGTGTTCCTAATTGAGCGAGTGGCACACATGTGATTTAGTTTACAAAATAGTGCTTTTGGTTTATGTTCTTTCGTTGGATACTTGTTCCTGTTAGTAACAAGTTAAGGTTATGGTTAGCGATAGTATTACGGTAAGGGTTAGATTTAGGGTTAGGGTTAGGGTAGGGTTAGGGTTAGGGTTATTGTTAGGAGTAAGGGTTAGGGTTAGGGTTAGGGATAGGGTTAGGGTTAGGGGCTTAGGGTTAGGTTTAGGGTTATATCACTTTTCAGTTTTCCTGTTATAATAATTGAACAGGCGACACGAATGTGAATTAGTTTACAAAGTAGTGCTTTGCGTTTCTGTTCTTTCGATGGAAACTTGTTTTTGTGCCGTACAGTGCGAGATAACACTTTTCAGTTTCCCTGTATTCCTAATTGAGCGAGCGACACACATGTGATTCCGTTTAAAAGTAGTGCTTTGCTTTTCTGTTCTTTCGTTGGAACCTTGATCCTGTGCTGTACAGTGTGTTATATCACCTTTCAGTTTTCCTGTATTCCTAATTGTGCGAGTGGGACACATGTAATTTAGTTTAAAAAGTAGTGATTTGCGTTTATATTCTTTCGGTGGAAACTTGTTCCTCTTAGGAACAAGTTAAGGTTAGGGTTAGTGTTAGGGTTAGTGTTAGGGGTTCGGGTTAGGGTTAGGGTTATGTTTAGGGATAGGGTTAGGGGCTTAGGGTTATGGTTAGGGTAATATCACTTTTCAGCTTTCCTGTTATAATATTTGAACAGCCGACACGAATCTGAATTAGTTTACAAAGTTGTGCTTTGCGTTTCTGTTCTTTTGATGAAAACTTGTTTCTTTGCAGTTCATTTCCATATATCGCTTTTCAGTTTACCTGTATTCTTAATTGAGCGAGCGACACACATGTGATTTAGTTAACAAAGTAGTGCTTTGCGTTTCTGTTCTTCTGTTGGAAACTTGTTTCTGTGCTGTACAGTGTGATATATCACTTTTCAGTTTTCCTGTTATAATAATTGAACAGGTGACATGTATGTGAATTAGTTAACATGTGATTTAGTTTACAAAGTAGTGCTTTGTGTTTATGTTCTTTCGTTTGAAACTTGTTCCTGTTAGGAACAAGTTAGCGTTAGGTTTAGGGTTAGGGTTATATCTCTTTTCAGTTTTCCTGTTATAATAATTGAACAGGCGACACGTATGTGAATTAGTTTACAAAGTTGTGCTTTTCATTTCTATTCTTTCGATTGAAACTTGTTTCTGTGCCTTACAGTGCGAGATAACCCTTTTCATTTTTCCTGTATTCCTCATTTAGCGAGCGATACACATGTGATTCTGTTTAAAAGTATTGCTTTACTTTTCTGTTTTTTTGTTTGAAACTTGTTCCTGTGCTGTACAGTGGGATATATCACTTTTAATTTTTCCTATATTCCTAATTGAGCGAGCGACACACATGTGATTTAGTTTACAAAGTAGTGTATGCGTTTCTGTTCTTCTGTTGTAAACTTGTTTCTGTGCTGTACAGTGTGATATATCACTTTTTAGTTTCCTTTTTATAATAATTGGATGGGCAACACTTATGTGAATTAGTTTACAAAGTTGTGCTTTGCGTTTCTGTTCTTTCGATGGAAAATTGTTTCTTTGCCGTACAGTGCGAGATAACCCTTTTCAGTTTTCCTGTATTCCTAATTGATCGAGCGACACACATGTGATTCCATTTAAATGTAGTGCTTTGCTTTTCTGTTCTTTCATTTGAAAATTTTTCCTGTGCTGTATAGTGCGTTATATCATTTTAAAGTTTTCATGTATTCCTAATTGAGCAAGTGACACACATGTGACTTAGTTTACAAAGTAGTGCTTTGCATTTATGTTCTTTCGTTGGAAACTTGTTCCTATTAGGAACAACTTATGGTTATGGTTAGGGTTAGGGTTAGGGTTAGCTTTAGTGTTAGTTGTTAGGATTAGTGTTAGGGTTAGGGTTAGTTGGTTAGGGTTAGGTTTATGGTTACGGTTAGGGTTAGGGTTATATCACTTTTCAGTTTTCCTGTTATAATAATTGAACAGGCGACATGTATGTGAATTAGTTTAAAAAGTTGTGCATTGCATTTCTGTTCTTTCGATGGAAACTTGTTTCTGTGCCATACAGTGAGAGATGACACTTTTCAGTTTTCCTGTATTTCTAATTGAGCGAGTGACACACATGTGATTCCGTTTAAAAGTAGTGCGTTGCTCTTCTGTTCTTTCCTTGGAAACTTGTTTCTGTGCTGTATGGTGTGATATATCACTTTTCAGTTTTCCTGTATTCCTATATTTGAGCGACACACATGTGATTTAGTTTACAAAGTAGTGCTTTGCGTTTCTCTTCTTCTGTTGGAAACTTGTTTCTGTGCTGTACAGTGTGATATGTCACTTTTCACTTTTCCTGTTATAATATTTGAATGGGCGACATGGATGTGAATTAGTTTACAAAGTTGTGCTTAGCGTTTTTGTTCTTTCGATGGAAACATGTTTCTGTGCCTTACTGTGTGAGATAACACTTTTCAGTTTATCTGTATTCCTAATTGAGCGCGTGACACACATGTGATTTAGTTTACAAAGTAGTGCTTTGCGTTTATGTTTTTTTCGTTGGAAACTTGTTCCTGTTAGGAGCAAGTTAGGGTTAGGGTTATGGTTAGGTTTAGTGTTAGGGTTAGGGTAGGGTTAGGGTTAAAGTAAAGTTTAGGGTTAGGGTTAGTGGTTAGGTTTAATGTTAGGGTCAGCGTTAGGGCTTTGGGGTTAGGGTTAGGGCTAGGGTTAGGGTTAGGTTTATATTACTTTTCAGTTTTCCTGTTATAATAATTGAACAGGCGACACATATGTGAATTAGTTTACAATGTTGTGCTTTGTGTTTCTGTTCTTTCGATGAAAACTTGTTTCTTTGCCGTACAGTTCAATATATCACTTTTCAGTATTTCTGTATTCCTCATTGAGCGAGCAACACACTTGTGATTCCATTTAAAAGTCGTGCTTTGCTCTTCTCTTCTTTTGTTGGAAATTTGTTCCTGTGCTGTACAGTGTGATATATCACTATTCAGTTTTCCTGTATTCCTAATTGAGCAAGCGACACACATGTGATTTAGTTTACAAAGTATTGCTTTGCCTTTCTGTTCTTCTCTTGGAAACTTGTTTCTGTGCTGTACAGTGTGATATATCACTGTTTAGTTTTCCTGTTATAATAACTGAAAGGGCAACACGTATGTGAATTAGTTTACAAAGTTGTGCTTTGCGTTTCTGTTCTTTCTTTCTTTTTTCTCTTTTTTTTTTAAACCATGTTTATAGCAGCTTTATTTGTAATAGCCAGAACCTGGAAACAACCCAGATGTCCATCAACGTAGGAGTGGGTATAGAAATTGTGGTATTTTTATACAATGGAATACTACTCAGCAATCAAAAAGGTGGAAATCATGAAATTTGCAGGCAAATGGTGGGATCTAGAAAAGATCATTCTGAGGGAAATAACTCATATTTGTTAATGTTTCATATTTTTAAAAATTAATCTACCTTATGCAGTCACTGGCTACAACCATTCAATACTTTTGAGATGTGTTCTCATTTTAACATTTCATTCTCTAAATTATCCCTTAAATGAATCAATTTACAAGTCAGATTGAAAACAATTTTCCAAGCCTGCCTCTAGCATTCTTATCTCATTATCATACCTATTTTACATGCTGTCACTACAATTTTCTCAAAGCCTAACTCTGTCATGTTAATATTTATTAATACATGCAGATCATCATGAAAATCTGAGTAGGTGAAATACATATTTTCATATTCCACTAATAATATTATTTTACTTCATATATATTTACTGAAATATAGATACACATGTTTGCATGATATATATATATATATATCTTGTCACAATGCCATGTAATTATGAGTACACTGGGCAGTGTTCTAAAGTACTCAAATTTTAAGTTCTGAAACTAAGTTGGATATAAATTTACCATTCTGTGTAACAACTCCAAGTATGAAATTATAGTATTGGAGTATCCATGGCTCACTGTAAGAGGGTCAGAGCATAGTAGTATTATCTATGTGTTTGATATCAACATCCAAAAATGGAAAGCTATGCTTCTGATTGGTTGTGTTTCTATTCATTCACTTAACTCACATTTATTAAAATTTGACAGTGAATAATGTCAATATTTTAACCTTACCAAGTAAAATATTTTTAAAATCTTCTGGAACTTATTAGAAGATCATAATATGCTACATAGAAAATTTTAGATGACAATGTGGGTTTTGCATTTTAGTCTGTTATATGATGGTTTATATTTATTGAATTTTATACATTGAATTATCCCTAAATTTCTCAGATGAAACCTAGTTGATCATGATGGTTGAGGTTTTGATGTGTTTCTGGATTTCTTTTTTTTTTATCTTTTATCTTTTTTTTCAATGCAGTTTATTCAGGAACCTTGAACAATCATCTGACCCTGGGGAAAGCCAGCCCACAGCTTAAATAGCCTCTGGGTAGCCAACCTCAGCATGCCACGTGGGCAATGCAGATAGGTCCACATACATGGAAGCAAGCCAGATCCTCAGCCTTAGCCAAATGTGGAGTTGTTTGTGACAGAGAGCACTCACCATCGGGAAGGTGGAAGGCGGAAACCAGCTCCATCTTTCTGGCGCAGCATTACGCAGCTCTCTACAGTTCCCCCTTTTTGGACACATCAGGCAAGAGTAGAGGTCTGATCTCTGATATTAGAAATAAATTGGGACTTTGTACCGATGTTCATTTAGGTGTCATCCACCCAAAGAGCATCAGACCCGTTCGATACCTTTTTCTCAGAGGCGGGACCTGGGGCATCAACCCGCATGCAATCAGACATGCTCTTCTCTGGGTCCAAGGCTGCTGACCCTGAGTGCAGTGCTTAGCCTTGCATCCTGAGCGTAACATTTTGGCTTTTTATGGTAGCCAACCATGCTTGAGGAGACTGTCCTGCTTCAATGGCTGTAAAGGCCTGAATGGTCATGGCTGCGTTACGCTGTTGTGAGACTCTAATCTTGCATATATACCACAGGCAAACCAAGGTGACCAACACCAGAAGGCCTGCTAAAGCTCCCATGCCCGCCCATTCCTTCAGATGATTCATGGCTGCAGCAATCCATGATGATAATCCTGTGTCTAGTCCTGTGTCCACTCTGGTAGAATTTACCATGACAATGGCCACTCTCAGCTGGTCCATCATAGTATCGAATTCTCCAGTCCAATTACCTAAAATATAGCTTGACAATTGTTTAGACAGATTTTCCCTGTGTT
>JAEOAE010000532.1:0-29104 GCA_036365155.1 Meriones psammophilus | reverse complement strand
CTGGTAAGAAACAGAATAAAACAGAAAAATAAGGGATGATTCCATTGTCATCAATCTCATAAACTTCTGGCATGATGTGACTTCTGTACTTACCACAAACTTCAATAATCAAGAATGTGTACAGTGTTTGTGAAAGAATAGGAGTGAGAGAAAAAGGCAAAAACATAAGCCTGCATTGCCCACGTGGCATGCTGAGGTTGGCTACATGAGAGGCTATTTAAAGTGGGCTGGCTTTCCCCAGGGTCAGATGATTGTTCAAGGTTCCTGAATAAACTGCATTGAAAAAAAACAAAACAAAACAAAACAACAACAAAAAAAAAAACATAAGCCTAAAATATTGCCAAGTTTACATGAAAAGACCTAAAGAGACTCTAACATGAAAAATGTGCAGTGGACCAGAGAAACCTTTGATTGTTTATTTAATATAAAACAAATAAAAACAGATTTCACAACTCACACAAGACTAACTCACAGTGACACCTAAACTCTTATATTTCTGACCCTCCATCTACTACTAACCTCCTTTCCACAGAGCCTTTTTGTTCTGGAATTGGAAAATGGAGGTGATCATAAAGATAAGCCATGGATTGCAGTCCCTCATGTCCTCTTGTGGGTTCAGGCACACCCCACCCCTTGACAACACTCACACCCAAAACAATGTTGGAGAATAATTTAATGTTTCCTGATGCATGGATTATGTCACAAGATGTGGAATCTGCCCTATCCACTTACCTAAAACCAGGCACACCTGCATCTTAGAAATTCATTTTGCACCCTGGAATTGAATTTCTCTAAAGCATGCTATTGTGCCTGGTGGTAAATGCAAGGTAAAAAATAAAAATAAAAATAAAATAATAATCAAGTATTGCTGAAGGATGATCACCACCAACTCTTTTCTTCCAGTTTCAAAACTATTTGTACAATTTGTTACACAAAACCGAGTGTGGAATACAACATTCATCATTTCTAGAAATGATATCTTCATTTTTCCAATCTATCTACTGCACACCAAAAGCAATGCCTGTGTGTGCACACTAAATAGTGATATTATAAGCACCACAGCCTTCTACTTCCCAGGCTGCATGGTCCCCTCCTCCTGGACAATCAATACTCAGGAAGGGTCAGAGTCCAAGATTCTCTGCCCAGGTCACCACATGGAGAACAACAGAACCACAGTCTGAACCACAGTCCATCTCAGTCAAAGCAGATCAGGCTGTGATAGCTCAGTAGACCTGCTCTGCCTGGCCTGGGAACAATGGCCCCACACTCACCATGGTATGGCATGGCGACTCACTCATAGCTTCCTACAGCTACATCAAAGGAAAATCCATGAACAACCTAGTAAGCTACCTCTTGCTGGTGCTCCTGACTCCTAAGCCTACCCAGAGTCTTCAATTAGCTTGAACAATACAGCTGAGTCTCAGAACAGTAGTAGCTCCTCTACCAGTGGATCAAAGATCAAATGATGCAGATATTAGAGGCATTCTAGCTTTTCCCTAACTACTATGGGCACACAAAACCCTAGTGTTGTTATAAAAGAATGAAAATCCCAATTGGTCGATTTTACCAATACAGACCCAGGAGCCAGATACTGGGGAGAAAACTTGCTAGTTCAGAGAGGCAGAGAAAGCACCCATCTGACCCTGCTACTCACCTCACCTCTAAGAAGGAAAAGCTCCAAAAGCTCACCAGATCAGATGACAGCTCAGGGGGGGGGGGATAGGCCAAAAGAACCCAAGGCCAAAGGCTTTCTAGCTCAAAGCTCAAAAAAGCCCAAAAGCTACCAATCTAAAACTCCTTCCACTTTTACACTCTGTCTTAAATACATTTCAGCTGAAACTTCCACTCACTCTTTAATCCCTGTCAGCTGGTTTCTTGCTTTGCCTCTTGACCTAGGGTTAACAGTATTTCATCCTGTGCACAGAGAGCTTTTGTATTAAAGGTATATTCTAGGGCTGACGGAACTACCCCATAATCACCTGTTTTATGATAAACAGAAAGTTCTTGGAATTAAGGTTTGTGTTAGGGCTCAACCAGACCAAACAAAGCATAGCATTTTACAGATCACAATCTAAGGGATCACACTGGGATCAAATATCCTGCAACACCCTCATCTTGGAAATTTTTTAAAATACAATCTTCCACTCTCCCAGGGCACCTGTTTATCTTCCAAGATACAGGTCATTTATTTTGCACATTCCATTACATACTCAGTGTGCAGTGCATTCATCTCTACCTCATAGATGGGAAGTCCTTTAGCCAAACTTCAGTCAAAGCCAAACAGTAACAACTATTAAAGAAATAAGTAGCCATTAACTTGAAAGCAAGGAGTAGTTATTGAGAGCTCAATGAAAATGAAAAATAAAAAAAGAATGTGGCTATTGCTAGGTATGTTGGAGTAGAAAGTTTATTATAGGTAGAAGAGGGAACATAGTCAGACACAGGAACTTCTGGGACAGTCTAGGGTTGACATTAGCCTGAACGATGTGTGAAGAGAGGAGAAAGGGGAGTGGAGAACCAGACCAAAATACAGGAGAGTAAATGATAAATGAAAAAGACCAGGTAACCAACACATTTGGAATACATAAGGAAGGACAGCTGGGAGGAGGGCAGCTCAACTTCAGGGTGAGAGATCTGGGTATGATACTCATACCTTGTAACAGGTAAGGACTGAAAGGTGCTGGGAAGACCTGACAGTCACATCTGCTTTGATTTTTTAAGTAGGCACCTCAACCATTCATCCCAGCTTTTGAGACATAAGAGTAGAGAGAAATTAGGAGGTTGAAACTATTTCATTATAATCTCAAAAATAATTTTTAAAAGTTTAAAATGGCCTTATGGTCCAATATTCTTCAGGGACTTCAGGTATGTGTTAGGAAATATCAATTATTACTCACACCTTTTCTCTTAGGCTGTGCATTTTCAAACAGGGGGGAAACATACCTGTTAGGCACTACCACGCCACTTTCTCCAGAACTTCTGTGTTGTTTTAACTGGTTCAACTATAGAAATTTGCTTTCCAGAAAAAAGCTCAGCTTCTAATCGATATAGTTGATTTTGTTATCTGTGAATCCCCCAAAAATGTCCAGTTTTCACTTTTACTGACTGTCTAAAATTGATTACCTGACTCATTGCCATCTTCCCTCCTTCCTCTCCCTTTTTGTGTTGTAACTACACCAGCTTCAAAGTAGGTCAGTGAACTCACCTCTCTTACACAGGTCCCTCTTTATTTGTAATTACCCACCTCAAAAACAAACAAACAAAAACAGGAATATGAGTGGACACTCATTCACTGGTCTCTTTTACTTCACACTGACCAGCCAGGACCCACCTGAAAAGAGTTGCAGGACTATGTTCTAGGCACTGGCAGTACAGGTTGCATTCAGTGTTCAAATAAAGTGTAAACTACATAACATGTGGAAGGCTGATCTACAGGAGACATTGCTTTAAAGAAAAACAAATAGCAAAGCAGTAGAGAAAAAATGAATGAAATTCTTAATGACTGGGGATTATCAGAGAATATTAACTAATAAGAGACTAGAGCAATGATGCATTAGCAAAATAAAATTTAACAATACCAATAACTGGCTTTTTTTTCCCCAGAGCTGAGGACCGAACCCAGGGACTTGTGCTTGCTAGGCAAGCGCTCTACCACTGAACTAAATCCCCAACCCCAATAACTGACTTTTTAAAAGATTTCTTTATTTAGTATGTATACAGTGTTCTGCATGCATGTACACTTGCACACCAGAAGAGAGCACCAGATCTCATTATACATGTTTGTGAGCCACCATGTGGTTGTTGGGAACTGAACTTTTGACCTCTGAAAGAGCAGCCAGTGTTCTTAACCTCTTAGTTGAAAAAAACACACAGGCATACTGACTTTGAAAAACACAGGCCATTCTCTTGTAGAGGGAAAGCCATTAAATGATACTGTTTGATGTTGTCCCTGTGTACAATATTAGCTGCCGAGACCTGTAACCTTACAGACACAGATTTAGCCCATAACCTGTGTCTCAAATTTAAACTGACAGTACTGTGTCAATGAGGATTGCACATATGGGCATAGGACAGTCAAAATTCAAGATTCACTGGATCAAGTTATCTGACCTAAACTGTACACCCACCAATCTGGTCTGTTTTCACTCACATTCATAAATTAATAAATACACTTTGGGAAGTTACAAATTAAAAAAAACAAACAAACAAAAAAACCAAAAAAAAAAACCTCACTCTGCCTTCTAGATAATCCTGGTGAGCAAGCATGTGTATCCCGGGATCCTAATCTTTAACAGGCCTGGTTAGCATATAACTTATCTGTGGAGAGTTTTATAGACAGTCTTCCCTCAGCTAAATTCTAACTGGTACCATTCGTTTCTCAATAATAGTAAATTTGTTACATCATCAATTCTACTATTCTATATCACAGCTTAATATTGGAGTGCTCTCTGACACAGGACACACCATTTACAAACCCCACAAAATTCAAATGGATCTTTTAGAACCGAGAGAACCTACCTGACACCACCAAAGGTCACCAGGAAATGGGACTAAAAAAGGCCCCCTAAAGGTCACAAGAATAGTGACTCTACCATAAGATCAGCAGGAACTAGGCCATGGGTCACCAATTCCAAAAACAAGGTCATAAGATTCCCTACCCAAGGAACACCCTGAGGATAACCACAAGGATGGGACGGTATCTTATCTCAAAGTGGGGCATTTGTGCTGAGCAGCCCACTAACCTTGTAGTAGAACATTCAATGACACAGAAAATACCTAACATTCCTGAGGCCTAGAGATATCTTGCTCAATGTTAGTTATGTTAGCTAGCCAATCACTTTGTAAAAAGCTTGCCCTTGCTGAATGTCACCCAATCCTGTAACTATTAAACCGGAACTTCCTGGTCCTTCCTAAAACCCCAATCAAAACTCTGCCATGCACCTGCTCAGGGCTCTGATCCACTATGTTGGTAAAAATGGAGAGACCCAGCATGAGCCCAAATAAAACTCTTTGCTCTTGCATATGTGATCTGGCTCCTGGTGATCTTTGGTCACCCTAAGATCTGGCCATAACATATGGGTTCTTATACTGGATCCCCAAGTCTCCCAAGCACCCCAGGCACATGGAGCTGAACAACAGCCAGTAAGTGAGCACTCTGTCTGTATCTGTTTGTGTCTTTCTCTGTGTTTCTCTAGTTTGTTTTTTTGGGACTCAAGGCAAAATGTGTAATATGTGTCGTCAGAAAGGTTAGAGCTGATGCTGTGGACAGCTATGGACCACAGGGGGCCTGGAAGACTTTCCAGACCCCCCCAAAAAGGGCTCATCTGTAAAGGGAGTTGAGCACTGAGTTATCTGTGATCTCTGGACCTCAGAGAGGATGAATGTGCCCCTATCTGTAAAGTGTGGTAAAGTACCCAGTTTTCTGTGATCTCTGGATCTTTGGACAAAGACAATGCAGGTAGCTGCTGCATCAGAGATTCGCTGATATCCTACTTTCATTTTTTCCATTGCAGGAGTGGTGGAATCTGCTGTCTGGCTCTGTATATTTTTTCTTCTCCACAAGCAATGGGATCTAGCTGTCTGTGTCTTGTTTAACTGTTTTGATTCTCACTGCCATTTTTTTTTTTTTTTTTTGTCTCTGGGACTGACTGAGGACATGGAACAGAATCCTTCTATCCCCCTAGACTTGATTCTTTCACATTTCAGGGAGGCTTGAGCCATGCTCCACAGGCTCCAGTGAGAGTGGCAAGGAGGTGCCAAGGGATGGATACAGTATGTGGAGCCCCAGGCTTGGCACCACTGCCAATGTTCTCTGGTTTCTGGTCTGGCAGAGCTTAGCCACTACTCTGGCCTCGAGTTTGGCAGAGCATGTCCCCTGCTCTGGACTCTGATCTCGCAGAGATTTGCTGCTGCCATGGTCTCTGGTCTGGCAGAGTTTGCCTGGTGCTTTGGCCTCTGTTCTGGTAGAGATCAACAGATATGTTGCTGCTCAATTCTCTGGTCTGGCTGAATGCAGGTTACCGTTTCAAACTCTGGTGTAATTTGGTGGAGCCTGATTTCAGGGTAGGACATCACTAACGGAACAGGATAGAGGGACCATTGAGAGACAGGCCACTGTTCTGAGTTTTGGTATTTTATTCTTCTTCCATTCTCTTTGCACGCATTGTACCCAGTACATTTTTTCTTGTGTTGTTCTTTTGTAGTTTTGTTTGCTTGTGATGGTCTCAGTGGGCCAGTGACCAAACAGTTGTGCCCCATGGTGACTTTGCCTGCCCCATGCACTCAGCATTACAAAGCTGGGGCACCACTGGTCTCCAGTGGGAGCACATATTTCCACATCGTAGGCTGGGAGGGCTTGGTTGGAGAGGGGTATGTGTGCAGAAAATTCTGTTGGGCTGAACCTTGTTGTCTCCTTGCTTCCTCTCTGAGGAAAGTTGATGACCTGAGGTTATCTCTGGCTTGGAACAATAATCACAAATATGCTCTTAGCCAAAATGTATTCTGTTTATTACTATTATTATTATTTGGTTAGGATCCCCTGTAGCACAGCCTGGCCTGAAACTAAACAGTTATAAGATGACCATGAATTTCTGATCCTTCTGCTCTACCTCTTATCAACTGAGCTACATCCCTAATCCTCAAACTTCTTTTTTTTGAGCCATAGGTGACTTCAACTAGAAAGTGGACTGAATCCAAAAGGAGAAGTGTTGGCTCCACTGATCTCCTAGGTCTGTGCCAGTGTACTGGCACTGTGCCAAGAATACCCATCTGAGCACCTTGGCACATGACTTAATAGCCTGGCTGCACTTATGAGATTGTTGCTTGAGAACCAAGCCAATTCTTTTTTTAGACAAGGTCTCAGTCTGGCAACTAGAAGAATTATGTTAGAAAAAATCTGAGAGAGCACATGTATAATTGTTGTTTGCATGGGTGGGAAACTCTGTCAGTGTGCTCTCCAAAGTGCTAAAGGACATAAGCTGGGGTAGGAAGAAGGGAGGGATAAGTGAGGAATTCAACATGTCTGGTGTCTACCCCTCCGCCCCCCAGAAAAAAATCACCAGTTCAAGAAAAAAAAAATAGCTAGAATGCATTTTGTGTTCAAGGTCTAGAAGTGAGGCAACAGAGGGCCTTTGGGCAATGCTTTCACAGAATTGCATCCATTCAAGTGCAATGTTTGTAAATTCACACTGAGCAAGGAAGAAAGTGAAAGGGAGGGGAAGGGAGGAAGGGAAGGAACATGTTCAAAATCTCCCTGGCAAGAAAACAGAAAGGAAAAAAATCCTGCTTAATGATGTTCTATCTTTTGTCTGTGTGCCCAAGAATTCTTAAATTGTGTTTATGTGTGCATCTTTTCATCATATTTATAACACACACACACATATGTATATACTCTAAAAGCTTGCTGAATGATGGTTTTTCATAGTCTTCTTCACATTTCAACTGAATTATGTTTGGGCCCTAAATCTAAACTTAATTCTTATTAATATTTAGGGGTTTTGATTTCTTTGAATGTGTGGTTTTATTTTCTGAGTTAACAGTGTGTGCACAGTCTCTTACACCAGGGTCATCATGCTTGGATCTATAGAAAAATAATGAAAAACAACAAAGAGTACTAATAATGGTAGTGACTAAAATGAAAGTTACTGAATGCATTGTACAGTGATCTCAGATGCTCTTTTCAGACAGGACATTTTATGATTTTTTTTTTCATGAGGCACAAAATGCCTGTTAAGCTTAAGGCATGTTTACAACATTTTGTTGAAAACAAGGATCAAGATGCATCCTGAAGTCATAACATCAAATGATGTACAAAGAGGACATAATCAGCTTTCCAGATATGGTCTCCTAGGGATAAGTATGGTAGGATTCAAAGCCTAGGATATTTTCTGAGGATATGACCTCTCATAAAACCTAATAAAATATATTCTTCCCAGGAAATGAATATGTACATAAAACCAACTACATATAAAGCACTTACAGAGTGAATGTCAGGAGAGTGACCAGGTTAAAAACTAACACCAAATAAGTGGCACTGTTGCTGTATCTGAAATTTCTATCTTGTTTGGAAGGCAGAGACAGGAAGACTGTTAACCCCTGTATTTAAGGCAGTGCATCTGCATAAAGAAAAGCAATGCTTTGCTTCTTCTGTTCCCTTTTTTCTCCTCCCCTTCCTCCTCCTTCCTTACTTCTTATATGTGAAGCAAATGTTCTACCCCTGAGCCGTATTCCTGGTTTTTGTACAAAACAGGCAGAAACAGATAGTATTTAGATATAATAAAGCCAGATGCTAAAACTCACTAAAGCTTAAAGGAAGTATCTTGTTATGGGATAAATGAAAGAGAACACAGAGAAGGCAACAGGCATAGAGGAGGCTGTCCTAGCAACAGCAGTAACAGAACAAGATAAAAAGACTTCAGGAAACGTTTTTTTTTTTTTTTTTTTACAGAAATCACAATGTCTGGCATTAACAAATAAAATGCTACATGCTTCCATCCTTTAGGTGGGAATTCTGTATTACTATCAGATTAGGAAGACTTTATTAAAGGAATTTACTGTTTAAAAGGTTATTTGTCCTTCCACAGATAGTTACTGTGAATTAGATACCCAATACTGTGCTAAATCCTGAACAGACAGAAAATGATTCATGAAAACACCATTCTTTCTCTATAAGCTTACAGCCTTGTGGTGTAATCCACCATAAACAAACCTATAGACGATGCAAAGAATTGTATACATCACTATAAATTCTACTATGAAACCTAACGGAAAGCAAGAGGTACCTAACACCCCAGAAAAGATAAAGAACTTACATATTCAAAGGCTGAGAGATGAGAACATTTTAGTTCAGTATGGTAAATGAAAGACGGTGAATTTGTTTGCAGTATACTAGGGAAGAAGAAAGGAATGAAAATAATAATAATAATAATAATAATAATAATAATAATAATAATAATAATAATAAAAGATTAAAGAGGGATGGTAGCCATCCCTCTCTGCTGCTGCTGTTCTTTTCATCCTTGCACCCTCTCATGTTCCTCTATGCCCTCTAGTGGTGATGGGAGGCAACTTCTCCATCATTTCTCTCTGGAACTGTTGATCAGCAGAACTTGCAGGGCTGGTGGCCCCAAGGGAGAGCCCAGGATGGGGAGGCTCTGTCAGGGTGACTCCAGGAAGTGACCACGCTTCCTCATCCCGGTTCCGGATGGAACTCGGAACCCCGGTTGCCAGGTAACGGGAGGCCAGCAGCAGCAACAGCAGCCTGGACAGACCAGCCGGTCCAGAGGAGCTGGAGAGATGAGTCTGTTCTGCTTCCAGACCTCCAGGGGCTCAGATCTCAGTGAAGACAGCGGTGGTCGCCTGTGCCGCTACTGGAGACATGTGGTTCTCACCCTGACACGTTTCTGGCCTGTTCCTCCCTGGGAGACCAAGGTAACCAGGGCCGCCCTGCAGCAGGGAAGGTTTCTGGTCCACCCCAACCCCGTCCACCATGGTCGCAGCCTGGGAGAGTGTTCCTGTTGGGACACTGAGGGGTGCTTATCATGTCTGCTTCCCGCTTCGGTGTAGGGAAAGGGGTCGTTGGTGCCCCTGGGGGTTTGCACACTTAAAGCCTCCCTCCTGCCCTGGTCCTACCTCATAGCGAAAAGGAGTGAGCCTTCCTGCATGGCATCCCCATGCTCAGCAATGATGGTTTGGACTATGTGGAGCAGATGATTCCCTGTTTGCCCGCAGCTGTGCAGAGGGACAACAGGGTATCCCTCTGCTTATTTCTGGCCCTTTATCCAAAGTTTACCATCATCTGGATGGTTTTGAACCTGATCCTGAAAAGGTAGGAGAGCAACAGCAGCCTGGACAGACCAGCCAGGGATCTAGCCAGCCCTCAGATCATCTTCTGCTGTTTCCCAGGGCCCGTGCCCTGTGCCCTAACAGAACTGGACTTCTGAGTCCCAGCAGCCTGGGACTCAGACTTTAAGGCCTGGCCCCTTAAAGTGACATGGCCAAGCATGGGCGATTAGGGCAGGGGTGGGGCTCTAACAGGTGCCATTCACCTTCCCCAGGGAGTGTCACACACTACCCTTTCTCATGCCCTGAGCATTCTTTCCCTGTTTGTGTAAAGGATTCTGGACCCCATCTGCAGTGTTTGTTATGGATGGAGCCCCCAGCACCCCCAAACCCCTTCCTGGGAAGATTCTAATAGTTCCTTCTAGATGTCTGGGTGGGTTGAGGACACGGGGCCTTAGGGGTGACACCCCCGTGGACTGTCACAGGTATAAATCCTTCAGGCCTGACTGTGAGGAGGATTAGCAGACAAAGACATGAGTGGGCTTGGGGTGGAGGGGGAGGTGAGAGGGGAGCGTTGTTTGGGGCGGCCAGGGTTGAGGACCAATAATGGCCAGGAGCCTCGCCTTTGGGGTTCTCTCCCTAGGGACTGTCCCCGCGACCTTGCCTGCTGGTAGAGGACAGAGGTTTCCCACAGGGCTCCTGGGTTTTGAGCAGCAGAGGGAGGGACAAGAGAGGAAGGGCCTTGGGGGACACCCATGCCCTGCCCTGCGGCCCTGAAGTGAGGCCAGGCTCCCGACCCCATGTCCCTCTGCCCTGCTCTTACCCACAGGGCCATCTTATCATTCTTGTCCCAGTGGCTGCAGAAATTCCCCCAGTTTTTCTGTGGGGCCCCGGACCTGGCTATCATGAGGTGGCTGCTAGGCTATGCCAGGATCCATGAGCCCACTGCAGAGTTGGACTGCCAATCTGGGGAGATCCTCTGGGCAATAGATAAGCCCGGGATAAGCTGAAGTCCAAGAAGGAGGAGAAAGAGGAGGATGATTAGGAAGAGGGTGTGGACCCGGGGGAGGTGCCTGGTGAGCCAGCAGCTGATTACAGCCCCGTGTCCCACAGAAGAAGTGTCCTGAAGCTCTGGCCAATGAAGCAGAACAGGATGTCTGTCAGCTTAACCGTTCTGCGGGTAGGAAAGGGGACTGTGCTTTCCCTGGCATGGAGAAGCCATCTTGGGCTAGCTCACCCCATTCTGTGTGCCTTCAGGCTGCTCCCCTATCCCGGATGACGGCTCACTCCTTTCTGTGCTCAGATACTGGGCTACTTGGGGTCTCAACTGCGGAGCTGCCCATGCAAGAGGCCTTGGTGGCCCAGGAGACATGGAGACTGGCTTCGGGGGCAGATGCTAAGCCCCAAGAGGATGATGAGCTCCTGGATCACATGGCTGTGGGACCCCTAGTCTTGCCAGAAGCTGGACCAGTGCAACCTCCGGCTTTAGCATCTGAGGATGCAGAGTTCCTTGTGGACTTGGCAGATGAGCTACTGTTTCTTTCCACTGTGGTGCACTTGGAGGCACCCAATCTCCTGTCCTCGCTGCCCAAGGTAGGCATATAGTTAGTACAATTGCCAGCTGAGCTGCACCCTGTGCCTGCTCCCCTTAGAGAAAAGATTCCCTTTATTTTGTATATTTTAAATTGCTGTTTTTCACTGTTGCGTTATTGTTGTTGGTTTCACATTATTATTAAAAAGGTGTTGCTTACTCAACTTAAGTGATGTATTCGAGAGATAGTGCCTTCCCATCTGCCCACAGTAGGTGGAGCCATTCCTGGGCTGTGGTCCTTGATGAGCCAAGGGGGTATGGAGCCTGTTTTTTGTTGAGAGTTTCCTGAGAGTTGGGAATGTACATCCATCCATAGAAGATGCTGCCAGGTGTGTAGTTGGTGTCCAGGGGGTCTACTGGGATAGATTGAGCCCCAGAAAAAAAGCCCAACAGGGCAAGTGCTTGACAGCAGACTTTTTGGGGCCACAGCTGGGCCAAGAGCTAGGCTCTGAGGACCAGGACCAGGAACAGTACCAGGACCCAGCTCTGTGGGCACTCCCTGGGGGGGAAAACCTATAGTTTGAGATACAGAGTACATTTTGGGGATCATTTAAATCCATGATATTTCTACATAGCCATGCCTGTTTTGGAACTCAATCTTTGGAGCTGGGCATGGTGGCATATACCTGTAATCCCAGCACTCAGGGAAGAAGAGACCTGAATTTGAGGCTAGCCAGGTCTACAAAGTGAGTCTAGGACAACCAATGCTACACAAGGAAATTCTGTCTAAAAAAAACAAACAAATGAATGAATGAATGAATGAACAAATACAAAAGAGAACTCACTCTGTGGACCAAGCTGACCACAGTCTCAGAAAGATTAGCTTGCCATGGACTCCCAGATCTGGGATGACAGGGATGCACCTGTGAGCCAATCTAAGATATTTTTAATGACCTATTCTTGAATCAAGGAATGAAAGGATAAAATAAGATGTGCAAAGGTACCATTTTTCTTTTACTGAATGGTAATAAGTCTTCAAATTCTATATTTATTTACAATTGCAAATAATTTCTGATGTTGTCAATAAGTGAATTTTCTCCTTTGCTTTAATTTCATACATTGAAAAATGTTTGAGTATGTACGTGCCAGTGAGAGGACAACTTATTGCTGTGAATAGCCAAAACCAATGTAAAAATCCATGTACAGGATGCCTAAGATATACTTAATGCTAAGGGTAAGAGAGTTTATATGCTAATGCTAAGAGAGTTTATATAAAGTTAAGCTATAAAGGCATAACTGTCCAGTCTATATAAATAAGGGGCAAGCCAAAAAGCAGCCACTATCAATGTAAAGCCCAGGTACAAGATGCCTAGGGTATGCTTAAATGCTAGAGGTAAGAGGGAGTTTAAATAAAGTTTGACTATAAAGGCATAACTACCCATTCTATATATAAATGGGGATAGGAAAAATAGCTACAACATATATAAAAATCTAGGGCTAAACCTCAAAACAGGTACAAGATACCTACAGTGTGCTTATATTCTAAATTAAAAAGAAGTTTATATAAAGTTTACTTAAAACATGCATTTACTATTGCTCAAGGCAACCAGCTTGTCTCTATTGGGAGGCTTCTCTAGGAAAATAGGTAGCAACTTGGACTAATACAACAGGCACGCAAGAGCCCAAAAAGATATTTTAATCTCTCCAACCTTGTTTTGATTTCAACATGATAATGACTGTATGTTCAATAATATGGTACGTTATATTGCTGATTCCTTTATATGGGAACAACTCTGAAACTGACTGAGAGATAAAAATATGTTTTCAGTCAAAAACTACAACATGTTTGCTATCTGTTTACATCCCATGTATGAGTTTTTGACATGAAACCCAGAGTCTTTTGACCAGTGAAAAAACTGGCCTTTATTTAGGTTTAAAAGTGATTTGTATATGTGCTGGTATGTGAATTTTTATATACAATAGCCCAAGTATAGAAATATTAGAAAAATCTATAGGAGTAATATGGGCTACCCAGAAATTGACCTCAAATCATTAGACTTAGAAACAACCAACTATGCCCACTGAGACAATTCTCTGACATTCACTTATAGATCTGAGACAGTGTCATGAGCAAGTATTTACTACTAAGAGTGAACAAATACATTCCAAAACACGACAGGATTATATCATTTTAATTTGGAAATAGCATTTATTATTCAAATTATTTCATGTTCTTCCATCCTTATATGACAATAGGTTTATAATCTGGAGAGAAGACAATATTTTACTGATGTAATATTTCAATTAAGGTTATTTGAGTATCAATGAACTCAGTGGGGAATGTCTGTGGTAAGCGAAACTGGCAACATGACTTTGAACATCCTATAACAATGACCAAAATAAACCCCACAAAGCTGTCACCAAGTCTTCACATATCTGTCATGGCCTAAGAACACATAGTAACATTACACACACACAACATGCTTTTTGAAATAAATATAATTGCTGTTACATTATTTAGCACCTCTAGTTAATTCTCTCAGAAGGCAGTACTTCAACAATAGGTGCCATATAGTAACTAATGGGAACATGAAGAAGAATGAAAATTCAAACTATATACATACAGACAGTCATACATTCATACACTCTATTAAGCATTTTAACATTAAAGTTGGTAAAAATAGAACATATTGGGAGAACATCTTCCACCCTTGAACGTGTACTCAGATGGCTGACACATGATAATCAAGATTTCAAATGCAGTTTTGCCTAATTACTGACAACCAAATCAGGCTTGAAAAAATATCTTAAAAGAATTTGTGAAAATAAAAAACAAAATCACCACACTTTCTCAGAGACCCTTCATTGAAAGCATGACCACACTCTACCTGATATTAATAAGCAAAGGATCACATAGATGATGGGAATCCCATTCTATACTTTGCAGCAGAAAAATACCTATCACCAAGTAGAAATGCATTAGATCAACAACAGCCACAGAAAGAATATCAGAAAGATCTAATAAGCTTCTGTGATTGGATTTGATAAACATACAGCAAACTTCAATACCTACACCAATGTTTCAAAATATAGCACACAAACCACAATTGGTGACCTCCTCCATTACATTATAAGTGAACATGGTAAATAATTTACTTCCTCCAAACCTATGATGAAAAACAGATCAAAAATGTTTCTTTTCGTGATTAAATTCTTAGGGTGTACAGATTTTAGTATGTTTATCCTGTATTATATGTCTAATACCCACTTATAAGTGAGTGTATACCCTGTGTGTCTTTATGCTCCTGGGATAAGTCACTCAGGATGATATTTTCTAGATCCCACCATTTGCCTGCCAATTTCATGATTTCCTTATTTTTAAATGCTGAGTAGTATTCCATTGTGTAAATGTACCACAATTTCTGTAACTATTCCTCAACTGAGGATCATCTGGGTTGTTTCCAGATTCTGGCTATTACAAATAAAGCAGCTACAAACATGGTTGAGCAAATGTCCTTGTTGTATACTTGAGCATATTTTGGACATGTGCTGGATCTTGAGGTAGCACTATTCCTAATTTTCTGAGAAAGTGCCAGATTGATTTCCAAAGTGGTTGTGCAAGTTTACATTCCCACCAGCAGTGGAGGAGGGTTCTGCTTTCTGCATGTCCTCTCCAGCATGTGTTGTCACTTGAGTTTTTTATCTTATTCATTCTGATGGGTGTAATGTGAAATCTCTGGGTCATTTTGATTTGCATTTTCTTCTGATAACTAAGAAAGACTTTTGAGGGGACAGGAGTTCAACAAGGAAAGCAACAGATGAAAAACTACTGAGCAGAGGGGTCTTTTCTGAGCCTGATACTCCAACTGAGGAGCATGCATGGAAATAACCTAGAACCCCTACAACCCCTGCCCAGATGTAGTCCATGGCAGCTCAGTCTCCAACTGAGATCTCTAGTAATGTGAACAGGAACTGTCTCTGACATGAACTCAGTGTCTGGCTCTTTGATCACCTCCCCCTCAGGGGGGTGCAGTCTTACCAGGCCACAGAGTAAGACAATGCAGCCAGTCCTGATGAGACCTGATAGGCTAGGGTCAAATGGAAGTGGAGGAGGACCTCCCTATCAGTGGACTTGGGGGTGGGAATGGGAGGAAGTTTGGAAGGATGGTTAAAGAGAGGAAGAGAGGAAGAAGGATGGGGTTACCACATGGATACAAAGTGAATAAACTGTAATTTATAAAATCATAAATAAATTTTTAAAAAAGTGAAAAAAGGAAATTATCTTTCATCATTAGAATGTTTTTGTTTACATCCTAGGGTGTTTTTTTTTTTTTTTTTTGAAAGAGATTCTCTGAATGGCTTTGACTGACCTGTCGTGCTTTCTAGACCAAGCAAGCCTTGAACTAACACAGATCCATCTCCCTCTGCCAGTCATAATGCTGGTGTTAGAAGCATGTGCTACCAGTCCAGGCTTTGATTTTTCTTTTAATTTAATATTTAATTTAATTTAATGTGTTTTAATTTTGAGGCATGGTGTCTCAGTGCATCGTTGCCAGTCCACGATTCTCTTTGTAAACCAGGCTGACCTTGAACTCACAGAGACCCACCTTCATCTGTCTCCAAAGTGCTGGGACAAAGGATATGTACCACCATGCCTAACAAGACTTTCTTATAGCCAAGGCACACTATGTGATTTCAGACATATCTAGTCGTGTGGGTGCAAAGGAACCTGTTTTTTTAGACAAGGTTTCTCTCTGTAGCCATCATGTCCTGGACTTGTTTTGTGGACCCCAGTGACATTGAACTCACACAGCAGCATGTTTGTGTCTCCTGGAGAGATGGGATTAGAGACATGTGCCAACATGCCTGGCTCAGTTTTTTTGTTTTAATCTTATTTATTTATTTATTTATTTATTTATTTATTTATTTATTATTATTTTTTTAAGACTGGGTTTCATTGTGTAGGCCTGTCTATCCTGGACTCTCTTTGCCAACCAGACAGACATTGAACTCACAGAGATTGGTCTGTGTCTGCCTCTCAGGTGCCTGTATTAAAAGCTTGTGCAAGCACACCTGGCAGGACCTTAGACTTTTAAGAATTTGTTTAAGGGAGGGATTCATATATCCTAATCTTTTTTATAAGGTTTCTGAGTGTGTGAATGAGGGGACCTCTGATTATTATTATCAGTGTGTTTGTCTGTGGGTACATAGATGTTAAATCAGTCATTGCTGCCTTTCTCACAGTCCTTCTCAGAGCAGAGCTTTTATTCTCATGACTAAGAAATTTTATTTTATATTTTTAGAAAAAAATATCTCTCAGCCTTCCTGTTTGTGTGAGGGTGTGATATACCCTGGATCTGGATTCACAGATAGTGGTAGGTGTTAGGGATTGAACCTAGGTTCACCTCGAAGAGTAGACACTGTTCATTATGTAATTTAAAAAAAATATATAGTATAATCACTGTCAAACAAAATGGTACAATTCATCAGATAGTGAAATTTTTGCAGTGAATAAAATCCAGAGACGCTCCTCCCACTGCCTGTAGGAAAGCTGGGACGACAGGCGCGTGCTGCCTCATACATCTTTTTTTTTTTTTTTAATATTTGAAAGAGAATTATTATCTGTGTCTGACTCCCAATGACGTAATTAAAGGAGACCCAAGGACTCCTTCTCCAGCTACCAGGGCCTGGACCTTTTTT
Organism: Meriones psammophilus; assembly: GCA_036365155.1. Taxonomy (NCBI): domain Eukaryota; kingdom Metazoa; phylum Chordata; class Mammalia; order Rodentia; family Muridae; genus Meriones; species Meriones psammophilus. Next base: position 12,093 of record JAEOAE010000532.1, on the reverse strand, counting down.
ACTGTAGTAGCAGGAGCAGCAGAAGCAGAAACAGCAGCTAAGTGTGTTAACTTCCGGGACATGGGGCGGGGCGATGACATCACAAATCTTATGACCAATTGTGATGCCAAGGTCACTTTGGCGTGGGAGGAAGATTTACATACACCCCGACCAGGGGAAAGGCTGTGTGGGCTCTGAGGACGATGTTATGCCACAGCGGCCATCAGCACGGTGAAGAGGCTTACGGGGCCCGCTGCCAGGCTACTCGCCTAACCACCCGAGAGTTAAGCCCAGGAACGCCAACATGTGATGGAGGGTACAACACGAGGGGGTTTCTGGGATTTGTAGGCGGTACCCTGGCAACGGTGTAAGGAGGAGAAAGGGAGAGATGCTGATGCTTGACTGCAAGCAATCCCGGTAGTCATCGCGTGTTCCAGACGCCATTTTGTAGTTCTCAGATACAATCCCAGAAGACCTTGCTCTGAAGCCATGTTTGTAGTTCTCAGGCTGGTGAGCCTCTGCCCCGATGCATCTTGGGACTATTGGTACTTCCTTGACCAGCGAGCGCTCCCAAGTGGGAAACCAATGATAATGGTCGGTCTGTGACTAGAAGCTTTGTGTTTACGAACCCGTGTCCGAGGCCAGGGAGATGGCGGGAGTGGAAAGGGGGTGGGGGAAGGGACTCAGAGCCGTCAAGCCCTGAAGTCTCTGCTCTCTGCAGGGCTTCGGAATCAAAGCCAGAAGGGTCGGGACTTCTGCAATAGGTGCGTCAGTAGCTTTGTGGGGTTTCCCAGGTCAGCATCTTTCTTATTCAAGCTCTCCATCAGAATTCCACACAGGGGGAAGCTACGGGGTTCCCTGTCCTCCGCCCGCCTGTCTGGGGTCCTCCAGTCGCTCATGCATGGGGCCTACCGCAGGCAGGGTGATGGCGGAAAGAGAGAGGCACAAGCCTCCTCTCCGACTCTTCCAGCGTGCATCCTGGGGAGATGGGTTTACCCCTCCCTGGCATGAGGTTGTGCACGACCAGGTACAGGGTGTTCTGGCGCCCTCTGCTGTCTTTCAGGTTCATGAGTAGGCAGGACATTGTAAATAATGCTTAGGGTGTTGGAGCCTGAGTAGATAAGGTGGTCTGAGCTTAGTGGTTAGGGTGCTGGGGACTTGGGACACAAAGATCGGGCCATATCTGCTGGCCTGAATCATACACATTTGGGTAAAGAGAAAAAGTAACAAGTGGAGGAGAAGGAAGAAGAGGAAAGGAAGGAAAGAAAGACAAATGTCTGTGTGGGTTTTACAGAAAAATTCCCAGCTAATTAAAATGTGGGTATTATTTGGTGTTGATTTGCTGAACTTCAACATACACAGGAAAATGTACAGGTATTCTATAGTGATATTAATACCTGATTTTTTTCCACATGGTAAATAAAATATTTTCGGCCAGAAGGAAGGTGTGGAACAAAACAAAGCAACACATTATATCCAGAGTCTGTATCAAATAAGAATGATTTGATGAACGTTTTCAGAAGAACCTTCTCATATTCAAAGACAAAAAACTATCCCTGGAATAATGAATTTTCCCTAGTCACCTACACCCTCCCAGTACCCAGGAGATTCTTACTTCCATAAATTCTGGATTGACAATTTTGATAGCTTGCCTCCTGCTTTGCTGTGTGGAAATAATAAACCATACCCAGGAACTATTTCTATAAAGATTAAACCAGAAAAACTTATGTGATGACCATTTCTCAGCCTAGCTATTCCATATGGAATGCATGTATGCAGTGTCCAATGCCCTCCATAAAACGCTGCTGAGCAAAACAGAAATTGGATCTGAAGAAGGTACAAATACCGACTGGCTTCAACCATGGCAGGGAAGCCTCACTTATAGGCCAGGGAAGCGTTGGAATCTTACATCATTGGTAAGTAATTTATGTGGTGAAGCCAACATTTTATAACATTTATAACAATTTATAACATTTTCATCTTATAATTAAAAGTATAAGTTAAAATGGAAAAAGGTTCTGTCACCGTATATATGTATGTCTGTAGTTTTTTTCATGATTTTTTTTTTTTTTTTACATTTTAATGTTTAGCTGAATGAAGACTGTTAAAATGATTCTCTGCTTTCCTCAGTGCATGTTGTAGTGTGTTAGATCAAGATTGATGCAGTTGACTTGAAATTAAAAGACCAAAGACAATTTCTGGCCTTAGTCCAGCCTGTGAGGTTTCATTCAGTAATTGTGTATGCCAGCAATTATTCTTGAGCATGGGGTAGATTTGAGCAAGCATTCCCAGTCTTGAGGTATTTTCTTTAGTGCCTGTATTTGTTAGGGTTTCTATTGCTCTGATCAAATACTGTGTATGTGTGTTCGTAAAATAACAATAAAATAAATACCATAGTTTTGCAAAAGAGCAATGAGTGGTGTGTGGGAGGGTTTGGAAGGAGGAATGAGGAGAGGATAATGATGAAATCATGCTTGAAATTACATCATAATTGGAAAATAAAAGAAATAATAAAAATAGTAAATAAAATCACTATCATTGATGTATTAAACTTTCCTTGAAGACAGCAAAATTCTAATTGAAATTTTGTCTAGCATCTTTGCCACCTTTTTTTTAGAATTGAGTCTTGTACTACTGACCTTTTTCTGAAAGATATTTATAAATTTCCATTTTTTGTTGTTTTATTTTTAGTGTTTCCTTAGATTTTTTTTTTTTTTTTTTTTTTTTTTTTGAGAAAATGTCCTTCTTTTTTTTTTTTTTTTTTCATGCAGTTTATTTAGGAACCTTGAACAATCATCTGACCCTGGGGAAAGCCAGCCCACTTTAAATAGCCTCTGGGCAGCCAACCTCAGTAGGCCACGTGGGCAATGCAGATAGGTCCACATACATGGAAGCAAGCCAGATCCTCAGCCTTAGCCAAATGTGGAGTTGTTTGTGACAGAGAGCACTCACCATCGGGAAGGTGGAAGGCGGAAACCAGCTCCATCTTTCAGGAGCAGCATTACGCAGCTCTCTACAGTCCCCCCTTTTTGTTTTGGACGCATCAGGCAAGAGTAGAGGTCTGATCTCTGATATTAGAAATAAATTGGGACTTTGTACTAATGTTCATTTAGGTGTCATCCACCCAAAGAGCATCAGACCTGTCCGATACCTTTTTCTCAGAGGCGGGACCTGGGGCATCAACCCGCATGCAATCAGACATGCTCTTCTCTGGGTCCAAGGCGGCTGACCCTGAGTGCAGTGCTTCGCCTCGCATCCTGAGCGTAATATTTTGGCTTTTTATGGTAGCCAACCATGCTTGGGGAGACTGTCCTGCTTCAATGGCTGTAAAGGCCTGAATGGTCATGGCTGCATTACGCTGTTGTGAGACTCTAATCTTGCATATATACCACAGGCAAACCAAGGTGACCAACACCAGAAGGCCTGCTAACACTCCCATGCCCGCCCATTCCTTCAGATGATTCATGGCTGCAGCGATCCATGATGATACTCCTGTGGCTAGTCCTGCGTCCACTCTGGTAGAATTTACCATGGCAATGGCCACTCTCAGCTGGTCCATCGTAGTATCGAATTCTCCAGTCCAATTACCTAAAATATAGCTTGACAATTGTTTAGACAGATTTGCAGCACAGGGAAAGTTCTCATGTTGTATGCTAGTGACACAAAGTCCAACATACGTTCATTGACAGCCAAATTGAGCGATTTGCCATAGGGTATCAATTTGCACGAGGTCAAACCTCTGATTGAACACCATCAAACCTCCTTTTAGTTGAGCATTAATTCCTTTTTGTACATCTAAGGCATGAGCTACATTGGCTAAAAGGTTATTCAGGGTCTGAGCAGTCTGCCCAGTATGACTCATGGCTAATGCCGTGGTGGTAGCTCCAACAGCCGCCAATGAGATAGCAGTAACAATGGCAGCTGTAATTCCAAGATCCCTTTTCTGTCTGAAGAGAGTCATAGCATGAGGGCATCAACGGGCACAGGCACCCAGTGAGGCATGTGAGTAACCAGCTAGTAAATTTACTAGCATTACAGCATTGGACGAAAAAGCAAGTATCATTACCACAATTACTTGGCTCTATCTGGCTAATAATGAATAAAAATGGGGGATGTAAACAAACAGGTATGGGCTTATAAGAAGTATTATGAGAAGCCTTAACCCCCTCGTTGGAACATCCTGCATCAGTTCTAGAACTAGCAGTGGTGGTGTCCGAGGTCTGAGTAGGTTCAGCAGACCATTGCCCCCAGGGGCGAGACGTGCTCCATGTAAATTGCCTAACTGCATGTTTTCCTCCACTTTTGAAAGTCATTTAAGGTTCTTAAATTATTTTTTTCCCTTTTTTTTTAATTTTTTTTTCATCAATTACACACTATTCATTCTGCATCCCCCATAGGCCCCTCCCTCCCCTCCCAATCCCACCCTCCCTCCCCCCACGCATGCACGCCACTCCCCAAGTCCACTGATAGGGGCCCCCTCCTCCCTTCTGATCCCAGTCCACCAGTTCACATCAAAAGCGGCTGCACTGTCCTCCACTATGGCCTGGTAAGGCTGCACTGTCCTCCACTATGGCCTGGTAAGGCTGCTCCCCCCCAGAGGGAGGCGATCAAAGAGCAGGCCAACCAGACCATGCCAGAGGCAGTTCCTCTTCACATCATCATTTGGCCCAATTGGACTCTGAACTGCCCTGGGCTACATCTGTGCAGGGGCTCTGGGTTATCTCCATGAATAGTCCTTGGTTGGAGTACGAGTCTCTGGGAAGTTCCCTGTGCTCAAACCCTCCTGTTCTGTTACTCTCCTTGTGGAGACCCCATCCTCTCCAGCTCCTACTCTCTCCCAGTTCCTACACAAAATTCCATCCACTCTGCCCAACAGTTGCCCATCAGGCCCACCCTCTGCCGTGATAGTCTGCAGGGCAGAGGCCCTCAGAAACCCTCTGTGGTAGGTTCCCAGGTTGTTTCCTGCTCTCCTCTTCTTCTGATGACCTTCCTCTTTGCCTTTCCGGATGGGGATTAGACATTTTAGTTAGGGTCCTCTCTCTTGCTTAGTTTCTTTATATGCACAGGTTTTAGTGGGTTTGTCCTATGCTGTATGTCTATATGAGTGAGTATATACCATGTGTGTCTTTTTGCTTCTGGGACAACTCACTCAGGATGATCCTTTCCAGATCCCACCATTTACCTACAAATTTCATGATTTCCTTATTTTTCATTGCTGAGTAATATTCCATTGTGTAGATGTACCACATTTTCTGCATCCATTCTTCGGATGAGGGGCATCTGGGCTGTTTCCAGCTTCTGGCTATTACAAATAAAGCTGCTACGAACATGGTTGAGCAAATTTCCTTTTTGTATGCTTGAGCCTCTTTTGGATATATGCCTAGGAGTGGTATGGCTGGATCTTGGGAAAGCACTATTCCTAGTTGTCTGAGAAAACGCCAGATTGATTTCCAGAGTGGCTGTACCAGTTTACATTCCCACCAGCAGTGGAGAAGGGTTCCTCTTTCTCCACAACCTCTCCAGCATGTGTTGTCACTTGAGTTTTTGATCTTGGCCATTCTCATGGGTGTAAGGTGAAATCTCAGGGTTGTTTTGATTTGCATTTCCTAATGGCTAGTGAGGTTGAGCATTTCTTTAAGTGCTTCTCTGCCATTCGGTATTCCTCTACAGAGAATTCTCTGTTTAGCTCTGTTCCCCATTTTTTAAGTGGGTTACTTGGTTTGCTGCTTTTCAGCTTCTTTAGTTCTTTATATATATTTGATATGAGTCCTTTGTCAGATAAAGGGTTGGTGAATATTCTTTCCCAATCTGTAGGAGGTCGCTTTGTTTTGATGACAGTGTCCTTTGCTTTGCAGAAGCTTTTCAGTTTCATGAGGTCCCATTTATTGATTGTTGCTCTTAGAGCCTGTGCTGTTGGTGTTCTGTTCAGGAAGTTTTCCCTGTACCAATGAGTTCTAGGTATTCCCCACTTTTTTCAAGCCGATTTAATGTGTCTGGTTTTATGTTGAGGTCTTTGATCCACTTGGACTTCAGTTTTGTGCAGGGTGATAAGTATGGATCTATTTTCATTTTTCTACATGTAGACATCCAGTTGGACCAGCACCATTTGTTGAAGATGCTATCTTTGTTCCATTGTATGATTTTGGCGTCTTTGTCAAATATCAGGTGTCCATAAGTGTGTGGGTTTATTTCTGGGTCCTCTGTTCGGTTCCATTGATCCACCATTCTGTTTCTATGCCAGTACCATGCAGTTTTTAAAACTGTTGCTCTATAGTACAACTTGAGATCAGGGATGGAGATACCTCCAGAAGATCTTTTATTGTAGAGGATTGTTTTAGCAATTCTGGGTTTCTTGTTATTCCATATGAAGTTGAGAATTTTTCTTTCCAAGTCTGTAAAGAATTGTGTTGGCAATTTGATGGGCATTGCATTGAATCTGTATATTGCTTTTGGTAAGATGGTCATTTTTACTATGTTAATCCTACCAAGCCATGAGCATGGGAGATCTTTCCATCTTCTCATATCTTCTTCTAGTTCTTTCTTCAGAGATTTGAAATTTTTTTCCATACAAGTCTTTGACTTCCTTGGTTAGGTTACTCCGAGGTACCTTATGTCATTTGTGGCTATTGTGAAGGGTGTTGTTTCCCTAATTTCTTTCTCAGCCCTTTTGTCTTTTGTATACAGGAGGGCTACTGATTTTTTGAGTTAATTTTGTATCCGCCACTTTGCTGAAGGTGTTTATCAGCTGTAGGAGTTCCCTGGTAGATTTTTTTTGGGGTCACTCACGTATACTATCATATCATCTGCAAATAGTGATAATTTCACTTCTTCCTTTCCAATTTGTATCCCCTTGATCTCCTTCAACTGTCTTATTGCTCTAGCAAGGACTTCCAGCACTATGTTGAAGAGATATGGAGAGAGTGGGCAGCCTTGTCTTGTCCCTGATTTTAGTGGGATTGCTTTAAGTTTCTCTCCGTTCAGTTTGATGTTGGCTATAGGTTTGCTGTATATCGCCTTTACTATGTTTAGATATGTGCCTTGTATCCTGATCTCTCCAACACTTTAAACATGAATGGATGTTGGATTTTGTCAAAGGCTTTTTCAGCATCTAGGAGATTATCATGTGTTTTTTTCTTTCAATTTGTTAATATGGTGGATCACATTGATGGATTTCAGATATTGAACCATCCCTGCATACCTGGGATGAAGCCTACTTGGTCATGGTGGATGATATCTTTGATGTGTTCTTGTATTCGGTTTATGCAGTATTTTGTTGAGTATTTTTGCATCAATGTTCATAAGGAGATTGGCCTGAAATTCTCTTTCTTTGTTGAGTCTTTGTGAGGTTTAGGTACCAAGGTGACTGTGGCTTCATAGAATGAGTTTGGTAATGCTCCTTCTGTTTCTATTTTGTGAAATAGTTTGAAGAGAGTTGGTGTTAGCTCTTCTTTGAATGTTTGGTAGAATTCTGCGCTGAAACCATCAGGTCCTGGGCTTTTTTGGATGGGAGACTTTCGATGACTGCTTCTATTTCCTTGGGGATATAGGACTATTTAATTGATTTACCTGGTCCTGATTTAGCTTTGGTAAGTGGAATCGGTCAAGAAAATTGTCCATTTCATTTAAATTTTCAAATTTTGTTCCGTATAGATTTTTGAAGTAAGTCCTAATGATTGCTTGGATTTCCTCAGTGTCTGTAGTTATGTCCCCTTTTCATTTCTGATTTTGTTGATTTGGATGGTGTCTCTCTGCCTTTTAGTTAGCTTGGCTAAGGGTTTGTCTATCTTGTTGATTTTCTCAAAGAACCAGCTCTTGGTTTCATTGATTCTTTGAATTGTTTTATTTGTTTCTAATTGATTGATTTCAGCCCTGAGTTTGATTATTTCAGCCGTCTGCTCCTTCTTGGTGTGTCTGCTTCTTCTTTTTCTAGGGTTTTTAAGTGAGCCATTAAGTTGCTTGAATGCGCTGTCTCAAATTTCTTCTTGAAGGCACTTAGTGCTATGAACTTTCCTCTTAGCACTGCTTTCATTGTGTCCCACAAGTTTGGGTATGTTGTGTCTTCATTTTCATTGAGTTCTAGGAAGATTTTAATTTCTTTCTTTATTTCTTCCCTGACCCAGCTGTCTTTTAGTAGCAAGTTGTTCAGTTTCCATGTATGTGTAGGCTTTTTGCTATTTTTGTTGTTACTGAGGTCCAGCTTTATTCCGTGGTGATCAGGCAGGATACAAGGGATTATTTCAATCTTCCTGTATTTGTTGAGGCTTGCTTTGTGACCAACTATGTGGTCTATTTTGGAGAAGGTTCCATGAGGTGCTGAGAAGAAGGTAAATTCTTTTGTGTTTGGTGTAGGGTTCTGTAAATGTCTGTTAGGTCCATTTGATTCATTATCTCTGTTAGAGATATTGTTTCTTTGTTTAATTTCTGTTTTGTTGATCTGTCCTTTGTTGAGAGTGGGGTGTTGAAGTCTCCTACTATTAGTGTGTGGGGATCTATATGTGTTTTAAGTTTTATCAATGTTTCTTTCACAAATGTGGGTGCCCTTGTATTTGGGGCATAGATGTTCAGGATTGTGATGTCTTCTTGGTGGAATTTTCCCTTGATGAGTATGAAGTGTCCTTCCCCATCTCTTTTGATTAATTTTGGTTGAAAGACTATTTTATCAGATATTAGAATGGCTACTCCTGCTTGCTTCTTGGGTCCATTTGCTTGAAAAGCTGTCTTCCATCCCTTTACCCTCAGGAAGTGTCTATCTTTGTGTCTTAGGTGTGTTTCTTGTATACAACAGATTGCTGGGTTTTGTTTACGCATCCATTCTGTTAGTCTGTGTCTTTTTATTGGAGAATTAAGTCCATTGATATTGAGAGAGAGTAATGACCAGTGGCTGTTAAATCCTTTCATTTTGATGTTGGCTGTGGTCATACTGTTGTGTGTTTGGTTGCTTTTTTGTTTTACTGAAGTGAGGTTATTTATTCCTTGTGTTTTCTTGAATGTAGCTAGCTTTCTTGGGTTTTATTTTCCCTTCCAGTGTCTTCTGTAGTGCTGGATTTGTTTGTAGGTATTGTTGAAATTTGTTTTTGTCATTGAATATCTTGTTTTCTCCGTCTATGAGGACTGAGAGTTTTGCAGGGTATAGTAGCCTGGGCTGACATCTGTGTTCTCTTAGGGTCTGCATGATATCTGTCCAGGCCCTTCTGGCTTTCATAGTCTCTGTTGAAAAGTCAGGTGTGATTCTAATGGGTTTGCCATTATATGTTACTTGCCTTTTTCTCTTGCAGCTTTTAGTATTTTTTCTTTGTTCTGTATACTTACAGTTTTGATTATTATGTGGCGGGAGGATTTTCTTTTCTGGTCTACTTTATTGGGTGTTCTATAGGCCTCTTGTATTCTTATTGGCCTCTCCTTTAAGTTGGGGAATTTTCTTCAATGATTTTGTTGAAAATATTTTCTGGGCCTTGGTGCAGGGAATCTTCTTTTCCTCTATTCCTATTATTCTTAGGTTTTGTCTTTTTATGTTGTCCTGAATTTCTTGGACCGTCTGTGTCAGGAATTTTTAGATTTATCATTTTCTTTGACAGATACATCTATTTCTTCCATTGTATCTTCCACACCTGAGATTCTTTCTTCCATTTCTTGTAGCCTATTGGTTATGCTAATCTCTGTGGTTCCTGCTTTCTTCCCTAAGTTTTTCTCTCCACAATTTCTTCCATTTGTGTTTTTTTAATTTTCCAATTCTATCTTCAGGTCTTGGGCTATTTTGTTGGTTTCCTTCCCTGTCTGACTGTATTTTCATGTTTTCCATCAATTCCTTCAGCTGTTTGTTTGAACAATCCACTGTTTCTTTTATTTCATTCAGTGATTTAAGCATTTCCTCTCTAAAGGCCATAGACTGTTTGGCTGCAGCTTCCTGTATTTCTTCACGGATGGCCATAATCTCCTTGTCTTTAATTTCCTCCATTTCTTTACGGATAGCCATGATCTGCTTGTTTTTATCTTCCTCTAATTCTTTTAAGTATTTCATTTGTTGCCTCTGTTATCATCTGCTTGAGCATAGATGTTAGGTCGTCTCCTTGAATTTCATTTATGCTGGGGTGTCTAGGCTATTTGCCCTGGATAACTGGGTTCTGGAGATGCCATAATGCTCTAGCTTCTGTTGGTTGAACTTTTACGCTGTCCTCTACCCATTGGGCTATCTTAGTTGTTTGAATTTAGTTTCTGGTTGTTCCTGGACTCTTGTAGTGGAGAGAATCCCTTTGGCAGGAAGATGTTTTTTTCCTGAAGGAAGCCTTCCCAGCCTTTTGGGTATAGTCCCTGGATGTCCGCTGTTTTTCAGGAGTTGCTACAGCTCACCTCAGGCCTAGAGACCTGGGTGGTACCTGTGGTCCTGATTAGTCAAGAGGGCTCTCCTCTCACCGGGTGAAGTCCTGGGGTCAGCTGCCCTCCTTCTGAGTTTCTTGCTGTAAATTTAGTGATCAGCTGCGGTAATCTGTGGCGGGTGAGTACTGCTGTGGTGTCTTGGGGCACTCAGTTCTGTCTGTTTGCAATCTGCAGTCTGCTAGACTTTCCCTAGGTGGCCCCCGCAGCACGGTTTCTTCCTTCTCTGTGGGGTCCTCTCCGGACAGGGGTTCCCAGTCCCTGTTGTACTGGGGCACACAGCTTGTCTGTACCGCTGAGGTGCGTGCAAAGCTCTCTGTGCGGCAGGAGCTTGGCTGTGCTGGCGGCAGAGACCTTCCTGGGAAAGACTGGGTGACCTGCGATCAGACCCACAACCCTGCTTCCCCGTGGGGTCCCCCCGCGACTGGGACTCCCAGTCTCAGGTACCCTTGTGCCCACGGATCAGCCTGGGAAAGTTCTCCGTGTGGTCCTCTCTGGACAGAAGTACTGTGTACTGGGGCGCACAGCTTGTCTGTACCGCTGAGCTGAGCGCAAAGCTCTCTGCGCGCGGCAGGAGTTCGGCTGTGCTGGCGGCAGAGACCTTCCTGGGAAAGACTGGGTGACCTGCGATCAGATCCGCAACCCTGCTTCCCCGTGGGGTCCCCCCGCGACTAGGACTCCCAGTCTCAGGTACCCTTGTGCCCACGGATCAGCCTGGGAAAGTGGCTGGGACCCGCCCGCTTGCGGCTCCAGCCCGGAGACCCAAAGCCCACGTTACCCGGGATTTCTTCCGGGTTCTGGCTGGGTAGCCGTGAGTGGACCCGACCGATTCCCACGCCGTGGGAGCGTCCCCTCACCTGGGAAACACGATCGATGTAGTTTCAGGGCCCGGAGTTCAGTCTCCTGGTCTCTGCCCGGAAAGTGCTGCCCTGCTGCTCAGACGCGCTGTTTTCCCGGCGCCGCCATCTTGGCTCCTCTCCGCAAATGTCCTTCTTGTATGGTGGATCTAGATTTTTTTTTAAATTTGATTATTTTAGGTTACTTTCATTTCTGTGTTTACCTATAACCTAACTACAATCACTTAGAACATTCAGTTTTCCTATAAAAGGAAATGTTGTTCAGCCCTGAAAACATACATGTAGCATCATAAAAACATGCAATTTATATTTCAAAATACATGTGTATATAACACATGAAATAACAATTAAGAAAGAAGCCATAAATTTGAAGGTGAACGGGGGCGGGGGGAGAGTATGTGGGACGGCCTGGAGGGAGAAGAGGGAAGGAAGAAATTTTGTAATGAAATGATAGCCTCAAAACAATTTATAATTGTAATATCAGAAGTGAATACCTAGGGTGGAAAGACTGAGACTGATAAATTCAAGATCAGGAACTGATATTTGTATCTTTCTGTATACCTAAACTTAATCTGTTTGGGCATCTTGATGAGGAAGTCAAAGGTTTTATTTAGGTGTGAATCCCCAATCCCCAGACTTGGAGCCTGGGGCTTTACCATCTGAGCCACTGAAGGCTTTCTGGTCTCTCTGCAACAAAAATCACTATTTAAATACTTTCTGTTACTTAACAACAAGAGGTCTTAATTAGACTGACAAAGAGCTCCAGGCTTGTTTACTCAGAGACTTTGTTCAGGCCTCTATGGGCTCAGTGGCAATCCTCTGTCCTCTCTCTGGGGTAGGGTCCCAGGGATGGTGGAGGTTTAAAGGGCCATTAACCCTCTGCAAA
>JAEOAE010002851.1:0-26631 GCA_036365155.1 Meriones psammophilus | reverse complement strand
AACGAATGAGCCCAGAGCACTTGAAAACCGCTTCCAACTAAATGAGCCCAGAGCACTTGAAAACCCGCTTCCAAAGAAATGAGCCCAGAGCACTTGAAAACCCGCTCCAAATGAAATGAGCCCAGAGCACTTGAAAACCCGCTTCCAACGAAATGAGCCCAGAGCACTTGAAAACCCGCTTCCAACGAAATGAGCCCAGAGCACTTGAAAACCCGCTTCCAACGAAATGAGCCCAGAGCACTTGAAAACCCGCTTCCAACGAAATGAGCCCAGAGCACTTGAAAACCCGCTTCCAACGAAATGAGCCCAGAGCACTTGAAAACCCGCTTCCAAAAATGAAATGAGCCCAGAGCACTTGAAAACCCGCTTCCAACGAAATGAGCCCAGAGCACTTGAAAACCCGCTTCCCAGAGCACTTGAAAACCCGCCTAAACGAATGAGCCCAGAGCACTTGAAAACCCGCTTCCAACGAAATGAGCCCAGAGCACTTGAAAACCGCTTCCAACGAAATGAGCCCAGAGCACTTGAAAACCCGCTTCCAACGAAATGAGCCCAGAGCACTTGAAAACCCGCTTCCAACGAAATGAGCCCAGAAAACTTGAAAACCCGCTTCCAACGAAATGAGCCCAGAGCACTTGAAAACCCGCTTCCAACGAAATGAGCCCAGAGCACTTGAAAACCCGCTTCCAACGAAATGAGCCCAGAGCACTTGAAAACCGCTTCCAACGAAATGAGCCCAGAGCACTTGAAAACCCGCTTCCAACGAAATGAGCCCAGAGCACTTGAAAACCCGCTTCCAACGAAATGAGCCCAGAGCACTTGAAAACCCGCTCCAACGAAATGAGCCCAGAGCACTTGAAAACCGCTTCCAACGAAATGAGCCCAGAGCACTTGAAAACCCGCTTCCAACGAAATGAGCCCAGAGCACTTGAAAACCCGCCCAACGAAATGAGCCCAGAGCACTTGAAAACCCGCTTCCAACGAAATGAGCCCAGAGCACTTGAAAACCCGCTTCCAACGAAATGAGCCCAGAGCACTTGAAAACCCGCTTCCAACGAAATGAGCCCAGAGCACTTGAAAACCCGCTTCCAAATGAAATGAGCCCAGAGCACTTGAAAACCCGCTTCCAACGAAATGAGCCCAGAGCACTTGAAAACCCGCCCAAATCGAAATGAGCCCAGAGCACTTGAAAACCCGCTTCCAACGAAATGAGCCCAGAGCACTTGAAAACCCGCTTCCAACGAAATGAGCCCAGAGCACTTGAAAACCCGCTTCCAACGAAATGAGCCCAGAGCACTTGAAAACCCGCTTCCAACGAAATGAGCCCAGAGCACTTGAAAACCCGCTTCCAACGAAATGAGCCCAGAGCACTTGAAAACCCGCTCCAACGAAATGAGCCCAGAGCACTTGAAAACCGCTTCCAACGAAATGAGCCCAGAGCACTTGAAAACCCGCTTCCAACGAAATGAGCCCAGAGCACTTGAAAACCGCTTCCAACGAAATGAGCCCAGAGCACTTGAAAACCCGCTTCCAAACGAAATGAGCCCAGAGCACTTGAAAACCCGCTTCCAACGAAATGAGCCCAGAGCACTTGAAAACCCGCTTCCAACGAAATGAGCCCAGAGCACTTGAAAACCCGCCTCCAACGAAATGAGCCCAGAGCACTTGAAAACCCGCCTCAACGAAATGAGCCCAGAGCACTTGAAAACCCGCTTCGAACGAAATGAGCCCAGAGCACTTGAAAACCCGCTTCCAACGAAATGAGCCCAGAGCACTTGAAAACCCGCTTCCAACGAAATGAGCCCAGAGCACTTGAAAACCCGCTTCCAACGAAATGAGCCCAGAGCACTTGAAAACCCGCTTCCAACGAAATGAGCCCAGAGCACTTGAAAACCCGCTTCCAACGAAATGAGCCCAGAGCACTTGAAAACCCGCTTCCAACGAAATGAGCCCAGAGCACTTGAAAACCCGCTTCCAACGAAATGAGCCCAGAGCACTTGAAAACCCGCTTCCAACGAAATGAGCCCAGAGCACTTGAAAACCCGCTTCCAACGAAATGAGCCCAGAGCACTTGAAAACCCGCCTCCAAGAAATGAGCCCAGAGCACTTGAAAACCCGCCCAACGAAATGAGCCCAGAGCACTTGAAAACCCGCTTCAAACGAAATGAGCCCAGAGCACTTGAAAACCCGCTTCCAACGAAATGAGCCCAGAGCACTTGAAAACCCGCTTCCAACGAAAATGAGCCCAGAGCACTTGAAACCCGCTTCCAACGAAATGAGCCCAGAGCACTTGAAAACCCGCCTTCCAACGAAATGAGCCCAGAGCACTTGAAAACCCGCTTCCAAAGAAATGAGCCCAGAGCACTTGAAAACCCGCTTCCAACGAAATGAGCCCAGAGCACTTGAAAACCCGCTTCAAACGAAAATGAGCCCAGAGCACTTGAAAACCCGCTTCCAACGAAATGAGCCCAGAGCACTTGAAAACCCGCTTCCAACGAAATGAGCCCAGAGCACTTGAAAACCCGCTTCAAACGAAATGAGCCCAGAGCACTTGAAAACCCGCTTCCAACGAAATGAGCCCAGAGCACTTGAAAACCGCTTCCAACGAAATGAGCCCAGAGCACTTGAAAACCCGCTTCCAAATGAAAATGAGCCCAGAGCACTTGAAAACCCGCTTCCAACGAAATGAGCCCAGAGCACTTGAAAACCCGCTTCCAACGAAATGAGCCCAGAGCACTTGAAAACCCGCACTTGAAAACCCGCTTCCAACGAAATGAGCCCAGAGCACTTGAAAACCCGCTTCCAACGAAATGAGCCCAGAGCACTTGAAAACCCGCTTCCAACGAAATGAGCCCAGAGCACTTGAAAACCCGCTTCCAACGAAATGAGCCCAGAGCACTTGAAAACCCGCTCCAACGAAATGAGCCCAGAGCACTTGAAAACCCGCTTCCAACGAAATGAGCCCAGAGCACTTGAAAACCCGCTTCCAACGAAATGAGCCCAGAGCACTTGAAAACCCGCTTCCAACGAAATGAGCCCAGAGCACTTGAAAACCCGCTTCCAACGAAATGAGCCCAGAGCACTTGAAAACCCGCTTCCAACGAAATGAGCCCAGAGCACTTGAAAACCCGCTTCAAACGAAATGAGCCCAGAGCACTTGAAAACCCGCTTCCAACGAAATGAGCCCAGAGCACTTGAAAACCCGCTTCCAATGAAATGAGCCCAGAGCACTTGAAAACCCGCTTCCAACGAAATGAGCCCAGAGCACTTGAAAACCGCTTCCAACGAAATGAGCCCAGAGCACTTGAAAACCGCCCAACGAAAATGAGCCAACGAAATGAGCCCAGAGCACTTGAAAACCCGCTTCCAAACGAAATGAGCCCAGAGCACTTGAAAACCCGCTTCCAACGAAATGAGCCCAGAGCACTTGAAAACCCGCTTCCAACGAAATGAGCCCAGAGCACTTGAAAACCCGCTTCCAACGAAATGAGCCCAGAGCACTTGAAAACCCGCTTTCAAACGAAATGAGCCCAGAGCACTTGAAAACCCGCTTCCAACGAAATGAGCCCAGAGCACTTGAAAACCCGCTTCCAACGAAATGAGCCCAGAGCACTTGAAACCCGCTTTCCAAGAAATGAGCCCAGAGCACTTGAAAACCCGCTTCAAACGAAATGAGCCCAGAGCACTTGAAAAACCCTCTTCCAACGAAATGAGCCCAGAGCACTTGAAAACCCGCTTCCAACGAAATGAGCCCAGAGCACTTGAAAACCCGCTTCCAACGAAATGAGCCCAGAGCACTTGAAAACCCGCTTCCAACGAAATGAGCCCAGAGCACTTGAAAACCCGCTTCAAACGAAATGAGCCCAGAGCACTTGAAAACCCGCTTCCAACGAAATGAGCCCAGAGCACTTGAAAACCCGCCTTCCAACGAAATGAGCCCAGAGCACTTGAAAACCCGCTTCCAACGAAATGAGCCCAGAGCACTTGAAAACCCGCTTCCAACGAAATGAGCCCAGAGCACTTGAAAACCCGCTTCCAACGAAATGAGCCCAGAGCACTTGAAAACCCGCTTCCAACGAAATGAGCCCAGAGCACTTGAAAACCCGCTTCCAACGAAATGAGCCCAGAGCACTTGAAAACCCGCTTCCAACGAAATGAGCCCAGAGCACTTGAAAACCCGCTTCCAACGAAATGAGCCCAGAGCACTTGAAACCCGCTTCCAACGAAATGAGCCCAGAGCACTTGAAAACCCGCTTCCAACGAAATGAGCCCAGAGCACTTGAAAACCCGCTTCCAACGAAATGAGCCCAGAGCACTTGAAAACCCGCTTCCAACGAAATGAGCCCAGAGCACTTGAAAACCCGCTTCCAACGAAATGAGCCCAGAGCACTTGAAAACCCGCTTCCAACGAAATGAGCCCAGAGCACTTGAAAACCCGCTTCCAACGAAATGAGCCCAGAGCACTTGAAAACCCGCTTCCAAATCAAAAATGAGCCCAGAGCACTTGAAAACCCGCTTCCAACGAAATGAGCCCAGAGCACTTGAAAACCCGCTTCCAACGAAATGAGCCCAGAGCACTTGAAAACCCGCTTCCAACGAAATGAGCCCAGAGCACTTGAAAAACCCGCTTCCAAAAAAATGAGCCCAGAGCACTTGAAAACCCGCTCCAACAAAATGAGCCCAGAGCACTTGAAAACCCGCTTCCAAAGAAATGAGCCCAGAGCACTTGAAAACCGCTTCCAACGAAATGAGCCCAGAGCACTTGAAAACCCGCTTCCAACGAAATGAGCCCAGAGCACTTGAAAACCCGCTTCCAACGAAATGAGCCCAGAGCACTTGAAAACCCGCTTCCAACGAAATGAGCCCAGAGCACTTGAAAACCCGCTTCCAAACTAAATGAGCCCAGAGCACTTGAAAACCCGCTTCCAACGAAATGAGCCCAGAGCACTTGAAAACCCGCTTCCAACGAAATGAGCCCAGAGCACTTGAAAACCCGCTTCCAACGAAAAGAGCCCAGAGCACTTGAAAACCCGCTTCCAACGAAATGAGCCCAGAGCACTTGAAAACCCGCCCAACGAAATGAGCCCAGAGCACTTGAAAACCCGCTTCCAAAATGAGAAATGAGCCCAGAGCACTTGAAAACCCGCCCGCCAACGAAATGAGCCCAGAGCACTTGAAAACCCGCTTCCAACGAAATGAGCCCAGAGCACTTGAAAACCCGCTTCCAACGAAATGAGCCCAGAGCACTTGAAAACCCGCTTCCAACGAAATGAGCCCAGAGCACTTGAAAACCCGCTTCCAACGAAATGAGCCCAGAGCACTTGAAAACCCGCTTCCAAACGAAATGAGCCCAGAGCACTTGAAAACCCGCTTCAACGAAATGAGCCCAGAGCACTTGAAAACCCGCTTCCAACGAAATGAGCCCAGAGCACTTGAAAACCCGCCTTCAAACGAAATGAGCCCAGAGCACTTGAAAACCGCGCCCAACGAAATGAGCCCAGAGCACTTGAAAACCCGCTTCCAACGAAATGAGCCCAGAGCACTTGAAAACCCGCTTAAACGAAATGAGCCCAGAGCACTTGAAAACCCGCTTTCCAACGAAATGAGCCCAGAGCACTTGAAAACCCGCCTTCCAACGAAATGAGCCCAGAGCACTTGAAAACCGCTTCCAACGAAATGAGCCCAGAGCACTTGAAAACCCGCTTCCAACGAAAATGAGCCCAGAGCACTTGAAAACCCGCTTCCAACGAAATGAGCCCAGAGCACTTGAAAACCCGCTTCCAACGAAATGAGCCCAGAGCACTTGAAAACCCGCTTCCAAAACCCGCTTCCAATGAGCCCAGAGCACTTGAAAACCCGCTTCCAACGAAATGAGCCCAGAGCACTTGAAAACCCGCTTCCAACGAAATGAGCCCAGAGCACTTGAAAACCCGCTTCCAAAAAAATGAGCCCAGAGCACTTGAAAAAACGGCTTCCAACAAAATGAGCCCAGAGCACTTGAAAACCCGCTTCCAACGAAATGAGCCCAGAGCACTTGAAAACCCGCTTCCAACGAAATGAGCCCAGAGCACTTGAAAACCCGCTTCCAACGAAATGAGCCCAGAGCACTTGAAAACCCGCTTCCAACGAAATGAGCCCAGAGCACTTGAAAACCCGCTTCCAACGAAATGAGCCCAGAGCACTTGAAAACCCGCTTCCAAACGAAATGAGCCCAGAGCACTTGAAAACCCGCTTCCAACGAAATGAGCCCAGAGCACTTGAAAACCCGCTTCCAACGAAATGAGCCCAGAGCACTTGAAAACCCGCTTCCAGCGAAATGAGCCCAGAGCACTTGAAAACCCGCTTCCAACGAAATGAGCCCAGAGCACTTGAAAACCCGCTTCCAACGAAATGAGCCCAGAGCACTTGAAAACCCGCTTCCAACGAAATGAGCCCAGAGCACTTGAAAACCCGCTTCCAACGAAATGAGCCCAGAGCATTGAAAACCCGCTTCCAACGAAATGAGCCCAGAGCACTTGAAAACCCGCTTCCAACGAAATGAGCCCAGAGCACTTGAAAACCCGCTTCCAACGAAATGAGCCCAGAGCACTTGAAAACCCGCTTCCAACGAAATGAGCCCAGAGCACTTGAAAACCCGCTTCCAACGAAATGAGCCCAGAGCACTTGAAAACCCGCTTCCAAATCTAAATGAGCCCAGAGCACTTGAAAACCCGCTTAAAATGAAATGAGCCCAGAGCACTTGAAACCCGCTTCCAACGAAATGAGCCCAGAGCACTTGAAAACCCGCCCAACCGCTAAAAATGAGCCCAGAGCACTTGAAAACCCGCTTCCAACGAAATGAGCCCAGAGCACTTGAAAACCCGCTTCCAACGAAATGAGCCCAGAGCACTTGAAAACCCGCTTCCAACGAAATGAGCCCAGAGCACTTGAAAACCCGCTTCCAACGAAATGAGCCCAGAGCACTTGAAAACCCGCTTCCAACGAAATGAGCCCAGAGCACTTGAAAACCCGCTTCCAAAAATGAGCCCAGAGCACTTGAAAACCCGCCAACGAAATGAGCCCAGAGCACTTGAAAACCCGCCTCCAACGAAATGAGCCCAGAGCACTTGAAAACCCGCTTCCAACGAAATGAGCCCAGAGCACTTGAAAACCCGCTTCCAACGAAATGAGCCCAGAGCACTTGAAAACCCGCTTCCAACGAAATGAGCCCAGAGCACTTGAAAACCCGCTTCCAACGAAATGAGCCCAGAGCACTTGAAAACCGCTTCCAACGAAATGAGCCCAGAGCACTTGAAAACCCGCTTCCAACGAAATGAGCCCAGAGCACTTGAAAACCCACTTCCAACGAAATGAGCCCAGAGCACTTGAAAACCCGCTTCCAACGAAATGAGCCCAGAGCACTTGAAAACCCGCTTCCAACGAAATGAGCCCAGAGCACTTGAAAACCCGCTTCCAACGAAATGAGCCCAGAGCACTTGAAAACCCGCTTCCAACGAAATGAGCCCAGAGCACTTGAAAACCCGCTTCCAACGAAATGAGCCCAGAGCACTTGAAAACCCGCTTCCAACGAAATGAGCCCAGAGCACTTGAAAACCCGCCTTCAACGAAATGAGCCCAGAGCACTTGAAAACCCGCCTAAACGAAATGAGCCCAGAGCACTTGAAAACCCGCTTCCAACGAAATGAGCCCAGAGCACTTGAAAACCCGCTTCCAACAAAATGAGCCCAGAGCACTTGAAAACCCGCTTCCAAAGAAATGAGCCCAGAGCACTTGAAAACCCGCTTCCAACGAAATGAGCCCAGAGCACTTGAAAACCCGCTTCCAACGAAATGAGCCCAGAGCACTTGAAACCCGCTTCCAACGAAATGAGCCCAGAGCACTTGAAAACCCGCCTAACGAAATGAGCCCAGAGCACTTGAAAACCCGCTTCCAACGAAATGAGCCCAGAGCACTTGAAAACCCGCTTCCAACGAAATGAGCCCAGAGCACTTGAAAACCCGCTCAAACGAAATGAGCCCAGAGCACTTGAAAACCCGCTTCCAACGAAATGAGCCCAGAGCACTTGAAAACCCGCTTCCAACGAAATGAGCCCAGAGCACTTGAAAACCCGCTTCCAACGAAATGAGCCCAGAGCACTTGAAAACCCGCTTCCAACGAAATGAGCCCAGAGCACTTGAAAACCCGCTTCCAACGAAATGAGCCCAGAGCACTTGAAAACCGCTTCCAACGAAATGAGCCCAGAGCACTTGAAAACCGCTTCCAACGAAATGAGCCCAGAGCACTTGAAAACCGCTTCCAAAGAAATGAGCCCAGAGCACTTGAAAACCCGCTTCCAACGAAATGAGCCCAGAGCACTTGAAAACCCGCTCCAACTGAAGAGCACTTGAAAACCCGCTAAATGAGCCCAGAGCACTTGAAAACCCGCTTCCAACGAAATGAGCCCAGAGCACTTGAAAACCCGCTTCCAAAAAATGAGCCCAGAGCACTTGAAAACCCGCTTCCAACGAAATGAGCCCAGAGCACTTGAAAACCCGCTTCCAACGAAATGAGCCCAGAGCACTTGAAAACCCCGCTTGAGCCAACAAAAATGAGCCCAGAGCACTTGAAAACCCGCTTCCAACGAATGAGCCCAGAGCACTTGAAAACCCGCTTCCAACGAAATGAGCCCAGAGCACTTGAAAACCCGCTCCAACGAAATGAGCCCAGAGCACTTGAAAACCGCTTCCAACGAAATGAGCCCAGAGCACTTGAAAACCCGCTTCCAACGAAATGAGCCCAGAGCACTTGAAAACCCGCTTCCAACGAAATGAGCCCAGAGCACTTGAAAACCCGCTTCCAACGAAATGAGCCCAGAGCACTTGAAAACCCGCTTTCCAACGAAATGAGCCCAGAGCACTTGAAAACCCGCTTCCAACGAAATGAGCCCAGAGCACTTGAAAACCCGCTTCCAAACGAAATGAGCCCAGAGCACTTGAAAACCCGCTTCCAACGAAATGAGCCCAGAGCACTTGAAAACCCGCTTCCAACGAAATGAGCCAGAGCACTTGAAAACCCGCCCAACGAAATGAGCCCAGAGCACTTGAAAACCCGCTTCCAACGAAATGAGCCCAGAGCACTTGAAAACCCGCTTCCAACGAAAAGAGCCCAGAGCACTTGAAAACCCGCTTCCAACGAAATGAGCCCAGAGCACTTGAAAACCCGCTTCCAACGAAATGAGCCCAGAGAACTTGAAAACCCGCTTCCAACGAAATGAGCCCAGAGCACTTGAAAACCCGCTTCCAACAAAATGAGCCCAGAGCACTTGAAAACCGCGCTCCAACGAAATGAGCCCAGAGCACTTGAAAACCCGCTTCCAACGAAATGAGCCCAGAGCACTTGAAAACCCGCTTCCAACGAAATGAGCCCAGAGCACTTGAAAACCCGCTTCCAACGAAATGAGCCCAGAGCACTTGAAAACCCGCTTCCAACGAAATGAGCCCAGAGCACTTGAAAACCCGCTTCCAACGAAATGAGCCCAGAGCACTTGAAAACCCGCTTCCAACGAAAATGAGCCCAGAGCACTTGAAAACCCGCTTCCAACGAAATGAGCCCAGAGCACTTGAAAACCCGCTTCCAACGAAATGAGCCCAGAGCACTTGAAAACCCGCTGAAAACCTCAAACGAAATGAGCCCAGAGAGCACTTGAAAACCCGCTTCCAACGAAATGAGCCCAGAGCACTTGAAAACCCGCTTAAACGAAATGAGCCCAGAGCACTTGAAAACCCGCTTCCAACGAAATGAGCCCAGAGCACTTGAAAACCCGCTTCCAACGAAATGAGCCCAGAGCACTTGAAAACCCCGCGCCCAACGAAATGAGCCCAGAGCACTTGAAAACCCGCTTCCAACGAAATGAGCCCAGAGCACTTGAAAACCCGCTTCCAACGAAATGAGCCCAGAGCACTTGAAAACCCGCTTCCAACGAAATGAGCCCAGAGCACTTGAAAACCCGCTTCCAACGAAATGAGCCCAGAGCACTTGAAAACCCGCTCCAAACGAAATGAGCCCAGAGCACTTGAAAACCCCGCTTCCAACGAAATGAGCCCAGAGCACTTGAAAACCCGCTTAAAACTTGAAAATGAGCCCAGAGCACTTGAAAACCCGCTTCCAACGAAATGAGCCCAGAGCACTTGAAAACCCGCTTCCAACGAAATGAGCCCAGAGCACTTGAAAACCCGCTTCCAACGAAATGAGCCCAGAGCACTTGAAAACCCGCCTCCAACGAAATGAGCCCAGAGCACTTGAAAACCCGCCTCAACGAAATGAGCCCAGAGCACTTGAAAACCCGCTTCCAACGAAATGAGCCCAGAGCACTTGAAAACCCGCTTCTAACGAAATGAGCCCAGAGCACTTGAAAACCCGCTTCCAACGAAATGAGCCCAGAGCACTTGAAAACCCGCTTCAAACGAAATGACCCCACAGCACTTGAAACCCGCTTCCAATGAAATGAGCCCAGAGCACTTGAAAACCCGCTTCCAACGAAATGAGCCCAGAGCACTTGAAAACCCGCTTCCAACGAAATGAGCCCAGAGCACTTGAAAACCCGCTTCCAACGAAATGAGCCCAGAGCACTTGAAAACCCGCTTCAAATCTAAATGAGCCCAGAGCACTTGAAAACCCGCTTCCAACGAAATGAGCCCAGAGCACTTGAAAACCCGCTTCCAACGAAATGAGCCCAGAGCACTTGAAAACCCTTGAAAACCCGCTTCAACGAAATGAGCCCAGAGCACTTGAAAACCCGCTTCCAACGAAATGAGCCCAGAGCACTTGAAAACCCGCTTCAAATGAAATGAGCCCAGAGAGCACTTGAAAACCCGCTTCCAACGAAATGAGCCCAGAGCACTTGAAAACCCGCCTAAACGAAATGAGCCCAGAGCACTTGAAAACCCGCTTCCAACGAAATGAGCCCAGAGCACTTGAAAACCCGCTTCCAACGAAATGAGCCCAGAGCACTTGAAAACCCGCTTCCAACGAAATGAGCCCAGAGCACTTGAAAACCCGCTTCCAACGAAATGAGCCCAGAGCACTTGAAAACCCGCTTCCAACGAATGAGCCCAGAGCACTTGAAAACCCGCTTCAACGAAATGAGCCCAGAGCACTTGAAAACCCGCTTCCAACGAAATGAGCCCAGAGCACTTGAAAACCCGCTTCCAACGAAATGAGCCCAGAGCACTTGAAAACCCGCCTCCAACGAAATGAGCCCAGAGCACTTGAAAACCCGCTTCAAAAAAATGAGCCCAGAGCACTTGAAAACCCGCTTCCAACGAAATGAGCCCAGAGCACTTGAAAACCCGCTTCCAACGAAATGAGCCCAGAGCACTTGAAAACCCGCTTCCAACGAAATGAGCCCAGAGCACTTGAAAACCCGCTTCAAACGAAATGAGCCCAGAGCACTTGAAAACCCGCTTCAAACGAAATGAGCCCAGAGAGCACTTGAAAACCCGCTTCCAACGAAATGAGCCCAGAGCACTTGAAAACCCGCTTCCAACGAAATGAGCCCAGAGCACTTGAAAACCCGCTTCCAACGAAATGAGCCCAGAGCACTTGAAAACCCGCTTCCAACGAAATGAGCCCAGAGCACTTGAAAACCCGCTTCCAACGAAATGAGCCCAGAGCACTTGAAAACCCGCTTCCAACGAAATGAGCCCAGAGCACTTGAAAACCCGCTTCCAAACGAAATGAGCCCAGAGCACTTGAAAACCCGCTTCCAACGAAATGAGCCCAGAGCACTTGAAAACCCGCTTCCAAACGAAATGAGCCCAGAGCACTTGAAAACCCGCTTCCAACGAAAATGAGCCCAGAGCACTTGAAAACCCGCTTCCAACGAAATGAGCCCAGAGCACTTGAAAACCCGCTTCCAACGAAATGAGCCCAGAGCACTTGAAAAACCCGCTTCCAACGAAATGAGCCCAGAGCACTTGAAAACCCGCTTCCAACGAAATGAGCCCAGAGCACTTGAAAACCCGCTCCAACGAAATGAGCCCAGAGCACTTGAAAACCCGCTTAAAACGAATGAGCCCAGAGCACTTGAAAACCCGCTTCCAACGAAATGAGCCCAGAGCACTTGAAAACCCGCTTTCCAACGAAATGAGCCCAGAGCACTTGAAAACCCGCCCAACGAAATGAGCCCAGAGCACTTGAAAACCCGCTTCCAAACGAAATGAGCCCAGAGCACTTGAAAACCCGCTTCCAACGAAATGAGCCCAGAGCACTTGAAAACCCGCTTCCAACGAAATGAGCCCAGAGCACTTGAAAACCCGCTTCCAACGAAATGAGCCCAGAGCACTTGAAAACCCGCTTCCAACGAAATGAGCCCAGAGCACTTGAAAACCCGCTTCCAACGAAATGAGCCCAGAGCACTTGAAAACCCGCTTCCAACGAAATGAGCCCAGAGCACTTGAAAACCCGCTTCCAACGAAATGAGCCCAGAGCACTTGAAAACCCGCTTCCAACGAAATGAGCCCAGAGCACTTGAAAACCCGCTTCCAACGAAATGAGCCCAGAGCACTTGAAAACCCCCTTCCATAAAATGAGCCCAGAGCAGTTGAAAACCCGCTTCCAACGAAATGAGCCCAGAGCAGGTAAAAACCCGCTTCCAACGAAATGAGCCCAGAGCACTTGAAAACCCGCTTCCAACGAAATGAGCCCAGAGCACTTGAAAACCCGCTTCCAAAGAAATGAGCCCAGAGCACTTGAAAACCCGCTTCCAACGAAATGAGCCCAGAGCACTTGAAAACCCGCTTCCAACGAAATGAGCCCAGAGCACTTGAAAACCCGCTTCCAACGAAATGAGCCCAGAGCACTTGAAAACCCGCTTCCAAACGAAATGAGCCCAGAGCACTTGAAAACCCGCTTCCAACGAAAATGAGCCCAGAGCACTTGAAAACCCGCTTCCAACGAAATGAGCCCAGAGCACTTGAAAACCGCTTCCAAAACGAAATGAGCCCAGAGCACTTGAAAACCCGCTTCCAACGAAATGAGCCCAGAGCACTTGAAAACCCGCTTCCAACGAAATGAGCCCAGAGCACTTGAAAACCCGCTTCCAACGAAATGAGCCCAGAGCACTTGAAAACCGCTTCCAACGAAATGAGCCCAGAGCACTTGAAAACCCGCTCCAACGAAATGAGCCCAGAGCACTTGAAAACCGCTTCCAACGAAATGAGCCCAGAGCACTTGAAAACCCGCTTCCAACGAAATGAGCCCAGAGCACTTGAAAACCCGCTTCAAACGAAATGAGCCCAGAGCACTTGAAAACCCGCTTCAAACGAAATGAGCCCAGAGCACTTGAAAACCCGCTCCAACGAAATGAGCCCAGAGCACTTGAAAACCCGCTTCCAACAAATGAGCCCAGAGCACTTGAAAACCCGCTTCCAACGAAATGAGCCCAGAGCACTTGAAACCCGCTTCCAACGAAATGAGCCCAGAGCACTTGAAAACCCGCTTCCAAACGAAATGAGCCCAGAGCACTTGAAAACCGCTTCCAAACGAAATGAGCCCAGAGCACTTGAAAACCCGCTTCAAATGAAATGAGCCCAGAGCACTTGAAAACCCGCTTCCAACGAAATGAGCCCAGAGCACTTGAAAACCCGCTTCCAAATAAAAATGAGCCCAGAGCACTTGAAAACCCGCTTCCAACGAAATGAGCCCAGAGCACTTGAAAACCCGCTTCCAACGAAATGAGCCCAGAGCACTTGAAAACCCGCTTCCAACGAAATGAGCCCAGAGCACTTGAAAACCCGCTTCAAACGAAATGAGCCCAGAGCACTTGAAAACCCGCTTCCAACGAAATGAGCCCAGAGCACTTGAAAACCCGCTTCCAACAAATGAAAATGAGCCCAGAGCACTTGAAAACCCGCACTTGAAACCCGAAAAATGAGCCCAGAGCACTTGAAAACCCGCTTCCAACGAAAAATGAGCCCAGAGCACTTGAAAACCCGCTTCCAACGAAATGAGCCCAGAGCACTTGAAAACCCGCTTCCAACGAAATGAGCCCAGAGCACTTGAAAACCCGCTCCAACGAAAATGAGCCCAGAGCACTTGAAAACCCGCTTCCAACGAAATGAGCCCAGAGCACTTGAAAACCCGCTTCAAACGAAATGAGCCCAGAGCACTTGAAACCCGCTTCCAACGAAATGAGCCCAGAGCACTTGAAAACCCGCTTCAAACTAAAATGAGCCCAGAGCACTTGAAAACCCGCTTCCAACGAAATGAGCCCAGAGCACTTGAAAACCCGCCCAACGAAATGAGCCCAGAGCACTTGAAAACCCGCTTCCAAAAAATGAATGAGCCCAGAGCACTTGAAAACCCGCCTCCAACGAAATGAGCCCAGAGCACTTGAAAACCCGCTTCCAACGAAATGAGCCCAGAGCACTTGAAAACCCGCTTCCAAAAAATGAGCCCAGAGCACTTGAAAACCCGCTTCCAACAAAATGAGCCCAGAGCACTTGAAAACCCGCTTCCAACGAAATGAGCCCAGAGCACTTGAAAACCCGCTTCCAAACGAAATGAGCCCAGAGCACTTGAAAAACCCGCTTCCAACGAAATGAGCCCAGAGCACTTGAAAACCCGCTTCAACGAAATGAGCCCAGAGCACTTGAAAACCCGCTTCCAACGAAATGAGCCCAGAGCACTTGAAAACCCGCTTCCAACGAAATGAGCCCAGAGCACTTGAAAACCCGCTTCCAACGAAATGAGCCCAGAGCACTTGAAAACCCGCCTAAACGAAATGAGCCCAGAGCACTTGAAAACCCGCTTCCAACGAAATGAGCCCAGAGCACTTGAAAACCCGCTTCCAAAGAAATGAGCCCAGAGCACTTGAAAACCCCTTCCAACGAAATGAGCCCAGAGCACTTGAAAACCCGCTTCCAACGAAATGAGCCCAGAGCACTTGAAAACCCGCTTCCAAAAAAATGAGCCCAGAGCACTTGAAAACCCGCTTCCAACGAAATGAGCCCAGAGCACTTGAAAACCCGCTTCCAACGAAATGAGCCCAGAGCACTTGAAAACCCGCCTCAACGAAATGAGCCCAGAGCACTTGAAAACCCGCTGAGCCCAGAGCACTTGAAAACCCGCTTATGAGCCCAGAGCACTTGAAAACCCGCTTCCAACGAAATGAGCCCAGAGCACTTGAAAACCCGCTTTCCAACGAAATGAGCCCAGAGCACTTGAAAACCCGCTTCCAACGAAATGAGCCCAGAGCACTTGAAAACCCGCTTCCAACGAAATGAGCCCAGAGCACTTGAAAACCCGCTTCCAACGAAATGAGCCCAGAGCACTTGAAAACCCGCTTCCAACGAAATGAGCCCAGAGCACTTGAAAACCCGCTTCAAACGAAATGAGCCCAGAGCACTTGAAAACCCGCTTCCAACGAAATGAGCCCAGAGCACTTGAAAACCCGCTTCCAACGAATGAGCCCAGAGCACTTGAAAACCCGCTTCCAACGAAATGAGCCCAGAGCACTTGAAAACCCGCTTCCAACGAAATGAGCCCAGAGCACTTGAAAACCCGCTTCAAACGAAATGAGCCCAGAGCACTTGAAAACCCGCTTCCAACGAAATGAGCCCAGAGCACTTGAAAACCCGCTTCCAACGAAATGAGCCCAGAGCACTTGAAAACCCGCTTCCAACGAAATGAGCCCAGAGCACTTGAAAACCCGCTTCCAACAAAAATGAGCCCAGAGCACTTGAAAACCCGCTTCCAACGAAATGAGCCCAGAGCACTTGAAAACCCGCTTCCAAAGAAATGAGCCCAGAGCACTTGAAAACCCGCTTCCAACGAAATGAGCCCAGAGCACTTGAAAACCCGCTTCCAACGAAATGAGCCCAGAGCACTTGAAAACCCGCTTCCAACGAAATGAGCCCAGAGCACTTGAAAACCCGCTTCCAACGAAATGAGCCCAGAGCACTTGAAAACCGCTCCAACGAAATGAGCCCAGAGCACTTGAAAACCCGCTTCCAACGAAATGAGCCCAGAGCACTTGAAAACCCGCTTCAAACGAAATGAGCCCAGAGCACTTGAAAACCGAAAACCCGAGCCCAAACTTGAAAACCCGCTGAAATGCCCAGAGCACTTGAAAACCC
Organism: Meriones psammophilus; assembly: GCA_036365155.1. Lineage (NCBI taxonomy): Eukaryota > Metazoa > Chordata > Mammalia > Rodentia > Muridae > Meriones > Meriones psammophilus. Next base: position 10,516 of record JAEOAE010002851.1, on the reverse strand, counting down.
GCTTCCAACGAAATGAGCCCAGAGCACTTGAAAACCCGCTTCCAACGAAATGAGCCCAGAGCACTTGAAAACCCGCTTCCAACGAAATGAGCCCAGAGCACTTGAAAACCCGCTTCCAACGAATGAGCCCAGAGCACTTGAAAACCCCCTTCCAACGAAATGAGCCCAGAGCACTTGAAAACCCGCTTCCAACGAAATGAGCCCAGAGCACTTGAAAACCCGCTTCCAAAATGAATGAGCCCAGAGCACTTGAAAACCCGCTTCCAACGAAATGAGCCCAGAGCACTTGAAAACCCGCTTCAACGAAATGAGCCCAGAGCACTTGAAAACCCGCTTCCAACGAAATGAGCCCAGAGCACTTGAAAACCCGCTTCCAACGAAATGAGCCCAGAGCACTTGAAAACCCGCTTCCAACGAAATGAGCCCAGAGCACTTGAAAACCCGCTTCCAACGAAATGAGCCCAGAGCACTTGAAAACCCGCTTCCAACGAAAAATGAGCCCAGAGCACTTGAAAACCCGCTTCCAACGAAATGAGCCCAGAGCACTTGAAAACCCGCTTCCAACGAAATGAGCCCAGAGCACTTGAAAACCCGCTTCCAACGAAATGAGCCCAGAGCACTTGAAAACCGCTTCCAACGAAATGAGCCCAGAGCACTTGAAAACCCGCTTCCAACGAAATGAGCCCAGAGCACTTGAAAACCCGCTGAAACCAGAAATGAGCCCAGAAATGACTTGAAAACCCGCCCGCCAAACGAAATGAGCCCAGAGCACTTGAAAACCCGCTTCCAACGAAATGAGCCCAGAGCACTTGAAAACCCGCTTCCAACGAAATGAGCCCAGAGCACTTGAAAACCCGCTTCAACGAAATGAGCCCAGAGCACTTGAAAACCCGCTTCCAACGAAATGAGCCCAGAGCACTTGAAAACCCGCTTCCAAAGAAATGAGCCCAGAGCACTTGAAAACCCGCTTCCAACGAAATGAGCCCAGAGCACTTGAAAACCCGCTTCCAACGAAATGAGCCCAGAGCACTTGAAAACCCGCTTCCAAACGAAATGAGCCCAGAGCACTTGAAAACCCGCTTCCAACGAAATGAGCCCAGAGCACTTGAAAACCCGCTTCCAACGAAATGAGCCCAGAGCACTTGAAAACCCGCTTCCAACGAAATGAGCCCAGAGCACTTGAAAACCCGCTTCCAACGAAATGAGCCCAGAGCACTTGAAAACCCGCTTCCAACGAAATGAGCCCAGAGCACTTGAAAACCCGCTTCCAACGAAATGAGCCCAGAGCACTTGAAAACCCGCTTCCAACGAAATGAGCCCAGAGCACTTGAAAACCCGCTTCCAACGAAATGAGCCCAGAGCACTTGAAACCCGCGCTTCCAACGAAATGAGCCCAGAGCACTTGAAAACCCGCTTCCAACGAAATGAGCCCAGAGCACTTGAAAACCCGCTTCCAACGAAATGAGCCCAGAGCACTTGAAAAAAACCGCTTCCAACGAAATGAGCCCAGAGCACTTGAAAACCGCTTCCAACGAAATGAGCCCAGAGCACTTGAAAACCCGCTTCCAACGAAATGAGCCCAGAGCACTTGAAAACCCGCTTCCAACGAAATGAGCCCAGAGCACTTGAAAACCCGCGCCAACGAAATGAGCCCAGAGCACTTGAAAACCCGCTTCCAACGAAATGAGCCCAGAGCACTTGAAAACCCGCTTCCAACGAAATGAGCCCAGAGCACTTGAAAACCCGCTTCCAACGAAATGAGCCCAGAGCACTTGAAAACCCGCTTCCAACGAAATGAGCCCAGAGCACTTGAAAACCCGCTTCCAAAAAATGAGCCCAGAGCACTTGAAAACCCGCTTGAAACCGCTTCCATGAGCCCAGAGCACTTGAAAACCCGCTTCCAACGAAATGAGCCCAGAGCACTTGAAAACCCGCTTCCAACGAAATGAGCCCAGAGCACTTGAAAACCCGCTTCCAACGAAATGAGCCCAGAGCACTTGAAAACCCGCTTCCAACGAAATGAGCCCAGAGCACTTGAAAACCCGCTTCCAACGAAATGAGCCCAGAGCACTTGAAAACCCGCTTCCAACGAAATGAGCCCAGAGCACTTGAAAACCCGCTTCCAACGAAATGAGCCCAGAGCACTTGAAAACCCGCTTCCAACGAAATGAGCCCAGAGCACTTGAAAACCCGCTTCCAACGAAATGAGCCCAGAGCACTTGAAAACCCGCTTCCAACGAATGAGCCCAGAGCACTTGAAAACCCGCTTCCAAACGAAATGAGCCCAGAGCACTTGAAAACCCGCTTCCAACGAAATGAGCCCAGAGCACTTGAAAACCCGCTTCCAACGAAATGAGCCCAGAGCACTTGAAAACCCGCTTCCAACGAAATGAGCCCAGAGCACTTGAAAACCCGCTTCCAACGAAATGAGCCCAGAGCACTTGAAAACCCGCTTCCAACGAAATGAGCCCAGAGCACTTGAAAACCCGCACTTGAAAACCCGAAATGAGCCCAGAGCACTTGAAAACCCGCTCCAACGAAATGAGCCCAGAGCACTTGAAAACCCGCTTCCAACGAATGAGCCCAGAGCACTTGAAAACCCGCTTCCAACGAAATGAGCCCAGAGCACTTGAAAACCCGCTTCCAACGAAATGAGTCCAGAGCACTTGAAACCCGCTTCCAACGAAATGAGCCCAGAGCACTTGAAAACCCGCTTCCAACGAAATGAGCCCAGAGCACTTGAAAACCCGCTTCCAACGAAATGAGCCCAGAGCACTTGAAAACCCGCTTCCAACGAAATGAGCCCAGAGCACTTGAAAACCCGCTTCCAAACGAAATGAGCCCAGAGCACTTGAAAACCCGCTTCCAACGAAATGAGCCCAGAGCACTTGAAAACCCGCCTCCAACGAAATGAGCCCAGAGCACTTGAAAACCCGCTTCCAACGAAATGAGCCCAGAGCACTTGAAAACCCGCTTCCAACGAAATGAGCCCAGAGCACTTGAAAACCCGCTTCCAACGAAATGAGCCCAGAGCACTTGAAAACCCGCTTCCAACGAAATGAGCCCAGAGCACTTGAAAACCCGCTTCAAACGAAATGAGCCCAGAGCACTTGAAAACCCGCTTCCAACGAAATGAGCCCAGAGCACTTGAAAACCCGCTTCCAACGAAATGAGCCCAGAGCACTTGAAAACCCGCTTCCAACGAAATGAGCCCAGAGCACTTGAAAACCCGCTTCCAACGAAATGAGCCCAGAGCACTTGAAAACCCGCTTCCAACGAAATGAGCCCAGAGCACTTGAAAACCCGCTTCCAACGAAATGAGCCCAGAGCACTTGAAAACCCGCTTCCAACGAAATGAGCCCAGAGCACTTGAAAACCCGCTTCCAACGAAATGAGCCCAGAGCACTTGAAAACCCGCTCCAACGAAATGAGCCCAGAGCACTTGAAAACCCGCTTCCAACGAAATGAGCCCAGAGCACTTGAAAACCCGCTTCCAACGAAATGAGCCCAGAGCACTTGAAAACCCGCTTCCAACGAAATGAGCCCAGAGCACTTGAAAACCCGCTTCCAACGAAATGAGCCCAGAGCACTTGAAAACCCGCTTCAAATGAAATGAGCCCAGAGCACTTGAAAACCCGCTTCCAACGAAATGAGCCCAGAGCACTTGAAAACCCGCTTCCAACGAAATGAGCCCAGAGCACTTGAAAACCCGCTTCCAAATGAAATGAGCCCAGAGCACTTGAAAACCCGCTTCAATGAAATGAGCCCAGAGCACTTGAAAACCCGCTTTGAAAACAACGAAATGAGCCCAGAGCACTTGAAAACCCGCTTCCAACGAAATGAGCCCAGAGCACTTGAAAACCCGCTTCAAACGAAATGAGCCCAGAGCACTTGAAAACCCGCTTCCAACGAAATGAGCCCAGAGCACTTGAAAACCGCTTCCAACGAAATGAGCCCAGAGCACTTGAAAACCCGCTTCCAACGAAATGAGCCCAGAGCACTTGAAAACCCGCTTCCAACGAAATGAGCCCAGAGCACTTGAAAACCCGCTTCCAACGAAATGAGCCCAGAGCACTTGAAAACCCGCTTCAAAATCTAATGAGCCCAGAGCACTTGAAAACCCGCTTCCAACGAAATGAGCCCAGAGCACTTGAAAACCCGCTTCCAAACGAAATGAGCCCAGAGCACTTGAAAACCCGCTTCCAACGAAATGAGCCCAGAGCACTTGAAAACCCGCTTCCAAACGAAATGAGCCCAGAGCACTTGAAAACCCGCTTCAACGAAAATGAGCCCAGAGCACTTGAAAACCCGCTTCAAACGAAATGAGCCCAGAGCACTTGAAAACCCGCCCAACGAAATGAGCCCAGAGCACTTGAAAAACCCGCTTCCAACGAAATGAGCCCAGAGCACTTGAAAACCCGCTTCCAACGAAATGAGCCCAGAGCACTTGAAAACCCGCTTCCAACGAAATGAGCCCAGAGCACTTGAAAACCCGCTTCCAACGAAATGAGCCCAGAGCACTTGAAAACCCGCTTCCAACGAAATGAGCCCAGAGCACTTGAAAACCCGCTTCCAACGAAATGAGCCCAGAGCACTTGAAAACCCGCTTCCAACGAAATGAGCCAGAGAGCACTTGAAAACCCGCTTCCAACGAAATGAGCCCAGAGCACTTGAAAACCCGCTTCAACGAAATGAGCCCAGAGCACTTGAAAACCCGCTTCCAACGAAATGAGCCCAGAGCACTTGAAAACCCGCTTCCAACGAAATGAGCCCAGAGCACTTGAAAACCCGCTTCCAACGAAATGAGCCCAGAGCACTTGAAAACCGCTTCCAACGAAATGAGCCCAGAGCACTTGAAAACCCGCTTCCAACAAAATGAGCCCAGAGCACTTGAAAAACCCGCTTCAAACGAAATGAGCCCAGAGCACTTGAAAACCCGCTTCCAACGAAATGAGCCCAGAGCACTTGAAAACCCGCTTCCAACGAAATGAGCCCAGAGCACTTGAAAACCCGCTTCCAACGAAATGAGCCCAGAGCACTTGAAAACCCGCTTCCAACGAAATGAGCCCAGAGCACTTGAAAACCCGCTTCCAACGAAATGAGCCCAGAGCACTTGAAAACCCGCTTCCAACGAAATGAGCCCAGAGCACTTGAAAACCCGCTTCAACGAAATGAGCCCAGAGCACTTTGAAAACCCGCTCCAAACGAAATGAGCCCAGAGCACTTGAAAACCCGCTTCAAACGAAATGAGCCCAGAGCACTTGAAAACCCGCTTCCAACGAAATGAGCCCAGAGCACTTGAAAACCCGCTTCCAACGAAATGAGCCCAGAGCACTTGAAAACCCGCTTCCAAACGAAATGAGCCCAGAGCACTTGAAAACCCGCTTCCAACGAAATGAGCCCAGAGCACTTGAAAACCCGCCTAAACGAAATGAGCCCAGAGCACTTGAAAACCCGCTTCCAACGAAATGAGCCCAGAGCACTTGAAAACCCGCTTCCAAACGAAATGAGCCCAGAGCACTTGAAAACCCGCTTCCAACGAAATGAGCCCAGAGCACTTGAAAACCCGCTTCCAACGAAATGAGCCCAGAGCACTTGAAAACCCGCTTCCAACGAAATGAGCCCAGAGCACTTGAAAACCCGCTTCCAACGAAATGAGCCCAGAGCACTTGAAAACCCGCTTCCAACGAAATGAGCCCAGAGCACTTGAAAACCCGCTTGAGCCCAACGAAATGAGCCCAGAGCACTTGAAAACCCGCTTCCAAACGAAATGAGCCCAGAGCACTTGAAAACCCGCTTCCAACGAAATGAGCCCAGAGCACTTGAAAACCCGCTTCCAACGAAATGAGCCCAGAGCACTTGAAAACCCGCTTCCAACGAAATGAGCCCAGAGCACTTGAAAACCCGCTTCCAACGAAATGAGCCCAGAGCACTTGAAAACCCGCTTCCAACGAAAATGAGCCCAGAGCACTTGAAAACCCGCTTCCAACGAAATGAGCCCAGAGCACTTGAAAACCCGCTTCCAACGAAATGAGCCCAGAGCACTTGAAAACCCGCTTCCAACGAAATGAGCCCAGAGCACTTGAAAACCCGCTTCCAACGAAATGAGCCCAGAGCACTTGAAAACCCGCTTCCAACGAAATGAGCCCAGAGCACTTGAAAACCCGCTTCCAACGAAATGAGCCCAGAGCACTTGAAAACCCGCTTCCAACGAAATGAGCCCAGAGCACTTGAAAACCCGCTTCCAACGAAATGAGCCCAGAGCACTTGAAAACCCGCTTTCAACGAAATGAGCCCAGAGCACTTGAAAACCCGCTTCCAACGAAAATGAGCCCAGAGCACTTGAAAACCCGCTTCCAACGAAATGAGCCCAGAGCACTTGAAAACCCGCTTCCAACGAAATGAGCCCAGAGCACTTGAAAACCCGCTTCCAACGAAAAGAGCCCAGAGCACTTGAAAACCCGCTTCCAACGAAATGAGCCCAGAGCACTTGAAAACCCGCTTCCAACGAAATGAGCCCAGAGCACTTGAAAACCCGCTTCCAACGAAATGAGCCCAGAGCACTTGAAAACCCGCTTGAGCAAAAAACCGCTTCCAAAAATGAGCCCAGAGCACTTGAAAACCCGCTTCCAACGAAATGAGCCCAGAGCACTTGAAAACCCGCTTCCAACGAAATGAGCCCAGAGCACTTGAAAACCCGCTTCCAACGAAATGAGCCCAGAGCACTTGAAAACCCGCTTCCAACGAAATGAGCCCAGAGCACTTGAAAACCCGCTTCCAACGAAATGAGCCCAGAGCACTTGAAAACCCGCTTCCAACGAAATGAGCCCAGAGCACTTGAAAACCCGCTTCCAACGAAATGAGCCCAGAGCACTTGAAAACCCGCTTCCAACGAAATGAGCCCAGAGCACTTGAAAACCCGCTTCCAACGAAATGAGCCCAGAGCACTTGAAAACCCGCTTCCAACGAAATGAGCCCAGAGCACTTGAAAACCCGCTTCCAACGAAATGAAATGAACGCCCAGAGCACTTGAAAACCCGCTTCAAACGAAATGAGCCCAGAGCACTTGAAAACCCGCTTCCAACGAAATGAGCCCAGAGCACTTGAAAACCCGCTTCCAACGAAATGAGCCCAGAGCACTTGAAAACCCGCTTCCAACGAAATGAGCCCAGAGCACTTGAAAACCCGCTTCCAACGAAATGAGCCCAGAGCACTTGAAAACCCGCTTCCAAACGAAATGAGCCCAGAGCACTTGAAAACCCGCTTCCAACGAAATGAGCCCAGAGCACTTGAAAACCCGCTTCCAACAAAAATGAGCCCAGAGCACTTGAAAACCCGCTTCCAACGAAATGAGCCCAGAGCACTTGAAAACCGCTGCTGAGCCCAAAAAACCCGAAATGAGCCCAGAGCACTTGAAAACCCGCTTCCAACGAAATGAGCCCAGAGCACTTGAAAACCCGCTTCCAACGAAATGAGCCCAGAGCACTTGAAAACCCGCTTCCAAATCTAAATGAGCCCAGAGCACTTGAAAACCCGCTTCCAACGAAATGAGCCCAGAGCACTTGAAAACCCGCTTCCAACGAAATGAGCCCAGAGCACTTGAAAACCCGCTTCCAACGAAATGAGCCCAGAGCACTTGAAAACCCGCTTCCAACGAAATGAGCCCAGAGCACTTGAAAACCCGCTTCCAAACGAAATGAGCCCAGAGCACTTGAAAACCCGCTTCCAAACGAAATGAGCCCAGAGCACTTGAAAACCCGCTTCCAACGAAATGAAAGCCCAGAGCACTTGAAACCCGCTTCCAAACGAAATGAGCCCAGAGCACTTGAAAACCCGCTTCAAACGAAATGAGCCCAGAGCACTTGAAAACCCGCTTCCAACGAAATGAGCCCAGAGCACTTGAAAACCCGCTTCCAACGAAATGAGCCCAGAGCACTTGAAAACCCGCTTCCAACGAAATGAGCCCAGAGCACTTGAAAACCCGCTTCCACCGAAATGAGCCCAGAGCACTTGAAAACCCGCTTCCAACGAAATGAGCCCAGAGCACTTGAAAACCCGCTTCCAACGAAATGAGCCCAGAGCACTTGAAAACCCGCTTCCAACGAAATGAGCCCAGAGCACTTGAAAACCCGCTTCCAACGAAATGAGCCCAGAGCACTTGAAAACCCGCTTCCAACGAAATGAGCCCAGAGCACTTGAAAACCCGCTTCCAACGAAATGAGCCCAGAGCACTTGAAAACCCGCTTCAAACGAAATGAGCCCAGAGCACTTGAAAACCCGCGCCAACGAAATGAGCCCAGAGCACTTGAAAACCCGCTTCCAACGAACGAAATGAGCCCAGAGCACTTGAAAACCCGCTTGAAACGAAATGAGCCCAGAGCACTTGAAAACCCGCTTCCAACGAAATGAGCCCAGAGCACTTGAAAACCCGCTTCCAACGAAATGAGCCCAGAGCACTTGAAAACCCGCTTCCAACGAAATGAGCCCAGAGCACTTGAAAACCGCCTTCCAACGAAATGAGCCCAGAGCACTTGAAAACCCGCTTCCAACGAAATGAGCCCAGAGCACTTGAAAACCCGCTTCAACGAAATGAGCCCAGAGCACTTGAAAACCCGCTTCCAACGAAATGAGCCCAGAGCACTTGAAAACCCGCTTCCAACGAAATGAGCCCAGAGCACTTGAAAACCCGCCCAAACGAATGAGCCCAGAGCACTTGAAAACCCGCTTCCAACGAAATGAGCCCAGAGCACTTGAAAACCCGCTTCCAACGAAATGAGCCCAGAGCACTTGAAAACCCGCTTCCAACGAAATGAGCCCAGAGCACTTGAAAACCCGCTTCCAACGAAATGAGCCCAGAGCACTTGAAAACCCGCTTCCAACGAAATGAGCCCAGAGCACTTGAAAACCCGCTTCCAACGAAATGAGAGCCAGAGCACTTGAAAACCCGCTTCCAACGAAATGAGCCCAGAGCACTTGAAAACCCGCTTCCAACGAAATGAGCCCAGAGCACTTGAAACCCGCTTCCAACGAAATGAGCCCAGAGCACTTGAAAACCCGCTTCCAACGAAATGAGCCCAGAGCACTTGAAAACCCGCTTCCAACGAAATGAGCCCAGAGCACTTGAAAACCCGCACTTGAAAACCCCGCTTCAAAAATGAGCCCAGAGCACTTGAAAACCCGCTTCCAACGAAATGAGCCCAGAGCACTTGAAAACCCGCTTCCAACGAAATGAGCCCAGAGCACTTGAAAACCCGCTTCCAACGAAATGAGCCCAGAGCACTTGAAAACCCGCTTCCAACGAAATGAGCCCAGAGCACTTGAAAACCCGCTTCCAACGAAATGAGCCCAGAGCACTTGAAAACCCGCTTCCAACGAAATGAGCCCAGAGCACTTGAAAACCCGCTTCAAACGAAATGAGCCCAGAGCACTTGAAAACCCGCTTCCAACGAAATGAGCCCAGAGCACTTGAAAACCCGCTTCCAAATCGAATGAGCCCAGAGCACTTGAAAACCCGCTTCCAACGAAATGAGCCCAGAGCACTTGAAAACCCGCTTCAAAATGAAATGAGCCCAGAGCACTTGAAAACCCGCTTCCAACGAAATGAGCCCAGAGCACTTGAAAACCCGCTTCCAAATCGAAATGAGCCCAGAGCACTTGAAAACCCGCCTCCAACGAAATGAGCCCAGAGCACTTGAAAACCCGCTTCCAACGAAATGAGCCCAGAGCACTTGAAAACCCGCTTCCAACGAAATGAGCCCAGAGCACTTGAAAACCCGCCTCCAACGAAATGAGCCCAGAGCACTTGAAAACCCGCTTCCAACGAAATGAGCCCAGAGCACTTGAAAACCCGCTTCCAACTAAATGAGCCCAGAGCACACTGAAAACCCGCTTCCAACGAAATGAGCCCAGAGCACTTGAAAACCCGCTTCCAAATGAAATGAGCCCAGAGCACTTGAAAACCCGCTTCCAAACCCGCGAAATGAGAGCCCAGAGCACTTGAAAACCCGCTTCCAACGAAATGAGCCCAGAGCACTTGAAAACCCGCTTCCAACGAAATGAGCCCAGAGCACTTGAAAACCCGCTTCCAACGAAATGAGCCCAGAGCACTTGAAAACCCGCTTCCAACGAAATGAGCCCAGAGCACTTGAAAACCCGCTTCCAACGAAATGAGCCCAGAGCACTTGAAAACCCGCTTCCAACGAAATGAGCCCAGAGCACTTGAAAACCCGCTTCCAAAGAAATGAGCCCAGAGCACTTGAAACCCGCCAAATCGAATGAGCCCAGAGCACTTGAAAACCCGCTTCCAAATCGAAATGAGCCCAGAGCACTTGAAAACCCGCTTCCAACGAAATGAGCCCAGAGCACTTGAAAACCCGCTTCCAACGAAATGAGCCCAGAGCACTTGAAACCCGCTTCCAACGAAATGAGCCCAGAGCACTTGAAAAACCCGCTTCCAACGAAATGAGCCCAGAGCACTTGAAAACCCGCTTAAATCTAAATGAGCCCAGAGTACTTG
>JAEOAE010003438.1:0-33943 GCA_036365155.1 Meriones psammophilus | reverse complement strand
TCTCTCTCTCTTTCTTTTTCATTTTATTTGTTTTGGGGAGGGAGTGGGAGTGTATGTCATAATAAGACAACCTGAGGAGGTGAATTTTGGGGATTCATCTCATGTCAGGACTGGATACAGGCGTCTTTACCGGCTGTACCAACTTTTAGCCCACACAAAATTTTTTGGATATTGCAACTTGGTTCACTTTTGGAAATATACTTAATTACATAAAGAAGGTAATCTTCTTTATGTAAAATGGCTTCAAAAACCTCTCAGTGCTTTAAAGTCTACAAGGAAAAGAAAAACAATAGCAATTAAAATTTAACCTAGAAATCCATAGCTGGTGGGCTTATAACATATAATTAATTTAAGCAATTAAAAAAAATTGCAATACCTTGGAAACACTTTTCTGACAAAATTTGTGTAGGGGTTAGAAGACAGTAACAATATGACTAACTGATTTTTAAACAAGTACCATTTAGTATGATTAGATGTCAGATTGTACATTAGACATAAATTCCCACAGAAATTATCATTGTTATCTGAAATTTGAGATTAACTCAAGTCTCCTGAATTTTGTTCAGGATCCCTTAGTTAGAAGAATTTAGCCCCCTCCATACCATCAAAATTGAATTCAATTTGTGAATTTAAAGACTACATGGGCATGAATAATGGATCCACCACTTTAGGACAGAAGTATGTCATGTTTCTTTTTTTCTAAATGAAACTCTATGAATATACTTTTAGAATCCATTTAATTTAGTCACTTATGATGCACCAACCTAATTTTATGAAGAAAAAAACGGATATTTTAGAACTTCCAGAATACTTTCTATAGCTTTCAAAATGTATAAGAAGCTTTTATGGATTGTTTTCGAAAAGGAGAGCAGCTTCACAAAGGCAGTTGATTGGTATCATTGTGTTAGTTATCTTCACATTTGAGTGAATTACTGTTAGGACTCTAAGACTGTATTTTCTTTTGTGTGTCGATGAGTAATAGGTATGGTGTTGGTACTTGTGCATATGTGTGTTTGTCTGTGTGTGCATGTGTGTTCACATGCGCATATGGATGTGCTTGCCTGTGTGTGTACACTTCTGGAAACAAGAGTGTGATGTTGGTATTTTTGAGACATTAACCCTCAGAGAACTTGAATCCCATTTTCTTTTTCCTTTTTTTTTTTTTTTTTTTTTTGTATACTGGATTACCAGTAAACCCAGGGATTCTATCTGGCTTTCTTCCTTAGCAGTGGGCTTACAAATGCCAACTACCATCTCTAGTTTTTTTTTTTTTTTTTTTTTCACCTGTTTTCTAGGGATCTAAACTCAGATCTTCATGCTTGCAAGGCAAATATTTGCCCCACTTAACCAAACTCTTCAACTGCTATTTCTATGTATTATAGTCATTGCTGGCAGAAATAATACCAGAATAAGAACAATAAGAATCCATGAATTGGGGGGCAAGATAGCTGCACCGGGAGAGCACTGTGTCTGAGAAGCGAGACAGCACTCTCCGTGCCGTGACCAGGACTGAACTCTGGGCCCTAAAACTGCAGCGATCGTGTTTCCCAGGTGAAGGGAGGCTCCTAAGGCGTGGGAATCGGTCGGGTCCACTCTCAGCTGCCCAGCCAGAACCCGAAAGAAATCCTGGGTAATGCAGACTTTCGGTCTCCTGGCTGGAGCTGCAAGGCTGCGTGTAGGTATCACTTTCCCAGGCTGATCAGTGGGAAAAAGGGTGCCTGAGACTGGGAGTCCCAGTCACAAGAAAACCCCACGGGGAAGCAAAGTTGTGAGTCTGATCACAGGTCACCCAGTCTTTCCCTGGAAGGTCTCTCAGACCATGGATACCCACCACCATGCAAACTGAGCTCCCATTGCGCTGAAAGCTGTGCCCCCAGCTCACTGGTACAGTGCAACAGCGACTGGGAACCCCTGCCCAGAGAGGGAACCACAGGGAAGGAAGAAACCATGCTGTTGGGGTCAATCTATTCTGAACATATATGCCCCAAATACAAGGGCAACCACATTTGTGAAAGAAACATTGATAAAACTTAAACCACACATAGATCCCCACACACTAATAGTGAGAGACTTCAACACCCCACTCTCAACAAAGGAAAGGTCAACAAAACAGAAATTAAACAAAGAATCAATATCTCTAACAGAAGTCATGAACCAAATGGACCTAACAGACATTTACAGAACCTTAAACCCAAACACAAAAGAATTTACCTTCTTCTCAGCACCTCATGGAACCTTCTCCAAAATAGACCATATAGTTGGTCACAAAGCAAGCTTCAACAGATACAAGAAGATTGAAATAATCCCTTTGTATCCTGTCTGATCACCATGGAATAAAGCTGAACCTCAATAAACAGAAATAGCAAAAATGCCTACACAAACATGGAAACTGAAAACTTAACACTAAATGACAGCTGGGTCAGGGAAGAAATAAAGAAAGAAATTAAAATCTTCCTAGAATTCAATGAAAATGAAGACACAACATACCCAAACTTGTGGATATACGAAAGGCAGTGCTAAGAGGAAAGTTCATAGCACTAAGTGACTTCAAGAAGAAATATGAGACAGCGAGAGAGACACCATCCAAATAAACAAAAATCAGAAATGAAAAGGGGGGACATAACTACAGACACTGAGGAAATTCAAACAATAATTAGGACTTACTAAAAGTCTATATGCAAAAAATTTGAAAATTTAAATGAAATGGACACTTGATTGATTCCACTTTGAAAGCTAAATCAGACCAGGTAACCAACTTAAATAGTCCCATATCCCCAAGGAAAGAGAAGACACATCAAAAGTCTCCCATCCAAAAAAAAGCCCAGACCTGATGGTTTCAGCGAGATATTCTACCAAACATTCAAAAAGAGCTAACTGCAGTTCTTCAAACTATTCCACAAAATAGAAACAGAAGGAATATTACCAAACTCATTCTATGAAGCCACAGTCACCTTGGTACCTAAACCTCACAAAGACTCAACAAAGAAAGAGAATTTCAGGCCAATCTCCTTATGAACATTGATGCAAAAATACTCAACAAAATACTTGCAAACCGAATACAAGAACACATCAAAGATATCATCCACTATGACCAAGTAGGTTTCATCCCAGGTATGCAGGGGTGGTTCAATATACGGAAATCCATCAATGTGATCCACCATATTAACAAACTGAAAGAAAAACCACATGATAATCTCCCCAGATGCTGAAAAAGCATTTGACAAAATCCAACATCCATTCATGTTTAAAGTATTGAGAGATCAGGATACAAGGCACATATCTAAACATAGTAAAGGCAATATACAAAAAAACCTATAGCCAACATCAAACTGAACGGAGAGAGAAACTTAAAGCAATCCCACTGAAATCAGGGACAAGACAAGGCTGCCACTTTCCATATCTCTTCAACATAGTTCTGAAGTCCTTGCTAGAGCAATAAGACAGCTTGAAGGAGATCAAGGGGATACAAATTGAAAGGAAGAAGTCAAATTATCACTATTTGCAGATGATATGATAGTATACATGAGTGACCCCAAAAACTCTACCAGGAACTCCTACAGCTGATAAACACCTTCAGCAAAGTGGCCAGATACAAAATTAACTCAAAAATCAGTAGCCCTCCTGTATACAAAAGACAAAAGGGCTGAGAAAAAAAATTAGAGAAACAACACCCTTCACAATAGCCACAAATGACATAAGGTACCTGGTGTAACCCTAACTAAGGAAGTCAAAGACTTGTATGAAAAAAAATTTCAAATCTCTGAAGAAAGAATTAGAAGAAGATATCAGAAGATGGAAAGATCTCCCATGCTCATGGCTTGGCAGGATTAACATAGTAAAAAATGGCCATCTTACCAAAAGCAATCTACAGATTCAATGCAATGCCCATCAAATTACCAACACAATTCTTACAGACCTGAAAGAAAAATTTCAACTTCATATGGAATAACAAGAAACCCAGAATTGCTAAAACAATCCTCTACAATAAAAGATCTTCTGGAGGTATCTCCATCCCTGATCTTAAGTTGTACTATAGAGCAACAGTTTTAAAAACTGCATGGTACTGGCATAGAAACAGAATGGTGGATCAATGGAACCGAACAGAAGACCCAGAAATAAACCCACACACTTATGGACACCTGATTTTTGACAAAGATGCCAAAACCATACAATGGAAAAAAGATAGCATCTTCAACAAATGGTGCTGGTCCAACTGGATGTCTACATGTAGAAAATGAAAATAGATCCATACTTATCACCCTGCACAAAACTGAAGTCCAAGTGTATCAAAGACCTAACATAAAACCAGACACATTAAATCAGCTTGAAAAAAAAGTGGGGAATACCCTAGAACTCATTGGTACAGGAGAAAACTTCCTGAACAGAACACCAACAGCACAGGCTCTAAGAGCAACAATCAATAAATGGGACCTCATGAAACTGAAAAGCTTCTGTAAAGCAAAGGACACCATCATCAAAACAAAGCGACTGCCTACAGATTGGGAAAAGAATCTTCACCAACCCTTTATCTGACAGAGGACTCATATCCAGTATATATAAAGAACTAAAGAAGCTGAAAAGCAGCAAACCAAGTAATCCACTTAAAAATGGGGAACAGAGCTAAACAGAGAATTCTCTGTAGAGGAATATCAATGGCAGAGAAGCACTTAAAGAAATGCTCAACCTCATTAGCCATTAGGGAAATGCAAATCAAAACAACCCTGAGATTTCACCTACACCCATCAGAATGGCCAAGATCAAAAACTCAAGTGACAACACATGCTGGAGAGGTTGTGGAGAAAGGGGAACCTTCTCCACTGCTGGTGGGAATGTAAACTTGTACAACCACTTGGAAATCAATCTGGCGCTTTCTCAGACAACTAGGAATAGCGCTTCCTCAAGATCCAGCCATACCACTCCTAGGCATATATCCAAAAGAGGCTCAAGTACACAAAAAGGACATTTGCTCAACCATGTTTGTAGCAGCTTTATTTGTAATAGCCAGAAGCTGGAAACAGCCCAGATGCCCCTAAACTGAAGAATGGATGCAGAAACTGTGGTACATCTATGCAATGGAATATTACTCAGCAATGAAAAATAAGGAAATCATGAAATTTGCAGGTAAATGGTGGGACCTGAAAGGATCATCCTGAGTGAGTTGTCCCAGAAGCAAAAAGACACACATGGTATATACTCACTCATATAAACATACAACATAGAATAAACCCACTAAAATCTGTACATCTAAAGAAACTAAGCAAGAGAGAGGACCCTAACTAAAATGGTCAATCTCCATCCTGAAAGGCAAAGAGATGGACATCAGAAGAAGAAGAAAACAGGAAACAACCTAGAACCTTTCTAC
Source organism: Meriones psammophilus (assembly GCA_036365155.1). Taxonomy (NCBI): domain Eukaryota; kingdom Metazoa; phylum Chordata; class Mammalia; order Rodentia; family Muridae; genus Meriones; species Meriones psammophilus. The sequence continues at coordinate 28,581 of JAEOAE010003438.1, read as the reverse complement.
AGAGGGCTTCTGAAACAGAAGAAGAAAAACAGGAAACAAACTAGAACCTACCACAGAGGGCTTGAAAGCTGCTTGCCCCAGAGACTATCAAAGCAGATGCTGAGCCTGATGGTCAACTGTTGGGCAGAGTGAATGGAATTTTATGAACTGTGGAAATAGTAAGAGCTGAGAGGACAGGGTCTCCACAAGGAGAGCAACAGAACAAGAAAATTTGAACACAGGGAACTTCCCAGAGACTCATACTCCAACCAAGGACTATTCATGGAGATAACCCAGAACTGCTGCACAGATGTAGCCCAGGGCAGTTCAGAGTCCAATTGGGTTACATAGTAATGTGAAGAGGGACTGCCTCTGACATAATCTGATTGGCCTGCTTTTGATCACCTCCTCCTGGGGGGGAAACAGCCTTACCAGGCCACAGTAGAGGACAATGCAGCCACTTTTGATGTGAACTGACAGACTAAGATCAGAAAGGAGAGGAGAACCTCCCTATCAGTGGACTTGGGGAGTGGCATGCATGCAGAAAGGGAGGGAGGGTGGGATCAGAGGAGAGGAGGGGCTTAGGGGATGCAAATGAATAGCGGTAATTAATAAAATTAAAAAAAAAAAAAACAAAAAAGAAAAGAAATCCTCCCAAAAAAAAGAACTATGAAATAATTCTAAATATAATGAAAATTGTTTAGTGAGAAGTATCAAGTCTTTAGAAAACTTGTCATTAATGATAAGGGAAAAATCCAAAATGAATATTCATAAACAACTTTTAAGAACAATTACTGCTGTAGGGACTTAGCAAAGGCCTTTCTTTTAAAAAATTTATTTATTTTGTTAATAATTATAGTTTATTCAATTTGCATCCTATTTGTAGTCACCTTTCTCTTCCCCTCTCAATGCCAATTCTTCTTCTGTATCTCTTCCCATACCTCCCCATGTCCACTGATAAAGGTCTTCCCCTTCTGTCTGATCCTAGAACCACATGTTCTAATCATTGTCCTGCTGCATTGTCTTCCTGTGTGGCCAGTCAGGCTGCACCCCTCTCATGGGAAGGTGATCAAAAAAAAGCAGTCAACTGAATTTATGTCATAGATAGTCCGTGTTCCACTTATTACGTACTACTTGGATACTTAGCCGCTATGGCTACATCTGAACAGGGGTTCTAGGTTATATCCATGAATGGCCTTGCTGGGAGAGTATCCATCTCAGAGAAGACTCTGGGCCCAGAATATTTTATCTCCTTTGGGAACCCATGTTTTCTCCAGGCCTTTCTCTGTTTCTTGTTAAAAGATTCCATGACTGCCCAAAGTTTGGCTTTTGAGTCTCAGTATCTCCTTCTATACCATAATGGGTAGAGTTTTTCAGAGGTCTTCTGTGAAGGTTCCGTCTTTTTACTTGGTTTTTCTGGTTTTTCAATATCTATCTTGTTTTGCACTCTGGAATGAGATTAAGCATCTTCAAAATCAATATAGGTTAAAAAAAACAACATTCTAAAACAAATGTGATTTCAATCAAACTATAGTATGTGAATTATTAATTGACAACCATGTTTTTAGCAGCTTTATTTGTAATAGCCAGAAGCTGGAAACAGCCCAGGTGCCCCTCAACTGAAGAATGGATGCAGAAATTGTGGTACATCTATACAATGGAGTATTACTCTGCAATGAAAAATAAGGAAATCATGAAATTTGCAGGTAAATGGTGGGACCTGGAAATGATCATCCTAAGTGAATTGTCCCAGAAGTAAAAAGACACACATGGTGTATTCTCACTCATATAGTCATACAACATAGGGCAAACCCACTAAAACCTGTGCATCTAAAGAAACTAAGCAAGAAAGAGGACCCTAACTAAAACGGTCAATTACCATCCTGAAAGGCAAAGAGAATGAACATCAGAAGAAGAAGAAGAAGAAAAGAACAAGAAGAAGAAGAAGAAGAAGAAGAAGAAGAAGAAGAAGAAGAAGAAGAAGACAGGAAAAAACCTAGGAACCTTCTACAGAGAGCTTCTGAAAGCCAGAAGAAGAAAACAGGAAACAAACTAGGAACCTACCACAGAGGGCCTCTGAAAGCCTCTGCCCTACAGACTATCAAAGCAGATACTGAGCCTGATGGTCTACTGTTGGGCAGAGTGAATGGAATTTTATGTAAGAAGTGGGAAATAGTAAGAGCCGGAAAGGACAGGGTCTCCACAAGGAGAGGAACAGAACAAGAAAATTTGAACACGGGAACTTCCTAGAGACTCATACTCCAACCAAGGACTATTCATGGAGATAACCTAGAACCCCTGCACAGATGTAGCCCATGGCAGTTCAGTGTCCAAGTGGGTTACATAGTAATGAGAAGAGGGACTGCCTCTGACATAATCTGATTGGTCTGCTCTTTGATCACCTCCCCCTGAGGGGGGAGCAGCCTTACCAGGCCACAGTAGAGGACAATGCAGCCACTTTTGATGTGAACTGATAGACTAAGTTCAGAAAGGAGAGGAGAACCTCCCCTATCATTGGACTTATGGAGTGGCATGCATGCAGAAAGGGGAGGGAGGGTGGGATCGGGAGGAGAGGTGGGAGGGGCTTATGGGGGGATGCAAAATGAATAAAGTGTAATTAATAAAATTAAAAAAAAACAAAAAAAAAGAAAAGAAATCCCCTCCCCCCAAAAAAGAATCCATGAAAATAATTTTAACATAATGAAAAATTGTTTAAAAGAGTAGTATCAAGTCTTTTGTAGAGAAAACTTCTAAGGCTAATGATAAGGGAAAAATCCAAAAATGAATATTCATAACAACTTTTTAAGAACACCACTGTTGCTTAGACTCTAGCAAAGGCCTTTCTTTTTAAAATTTATTTATTTGTTTAATAATTATAGTTTATTCAATTTGCATCCTATTTGTAGCCACCTTGCTCTTCCTCTCTCAATGCCACCCTCTTTCCCTCATCTCTTCCCATACCCCTCCCCATGTCCACTGATAAAGGTCTTCCTCCCCTTCTGTCTGATCCTAGAACCACAAGTCTAATCATTGTCCTTGCTGCATTGTCTTCCTGTGTGGCCAGCTCAGGCTGCACCCCTCTCAAGGGAAGGTGATCAAAAAGCAGACAACTGAATTTATGTCATAGACAGTCCGTGTTCCACTTATTACGGTACTCACTTGGATACTTAGCTGCCATGGGCTACATCTGAACAGGGGTTCTAGGTTATATCCATGAATGGCCTTTGGTTGGAGTATCCATCTCAGAGAAGACTCCTGGGCCCAGAATATTTTATCTCCTTTGGGAACCCATGTTTCCTCCAGGCCTTTCTGTTTCCCCCTTCTTTAATAAGATTCCATGCACTCTGCCCAAAGTTTGGCTTTGAGTCTCAGTATCTCCTTCTATACCATAATGGGTAGAGTCTTTCAGAGGTCTTCTGTGGAAGGTTCCTGTTCTTTTACTTGTCTTTTCTGGCTTCTAATATCTATCTTGTTTGCACCTCTGAATGAGATTAAGCATCTTCAAAATCAATATAGGTAAAAAAAAAACAACATTCTAAAACAAATGTGATTTCAATCAAACTATAGTATGTGAATTATTAATTGAGGATCTTGTTAAAACAGGTTTAATATTTCACCTTACACCCATCAGAATAGCCAAGATAAAAAACTCAAGTGACAACACATGCTGGCATGCTGGCGAGGTTGTGGAGAAAGGGGAACACTCCTCCATTGCTGGTGGGAATGTAAACTTGTACAACCACTCTGGAAATCAATCTGGCACTTCATCAGACAACTAGGAATAGTGCTTCCTCAAGATCCAGCTATACCACTCCTAGGCATAAACTCAAAACAGGCTCTAGTACACAATAAGGATATTTGCTGAACCATGTTTGTAGCAGTTTTATTTGTAATAGCCAGAAGCTGGAAACAGCCCAGATGCCCCTCATCTAAAGAATGAATACAGAAATTGTGGTACATCTACACAATGGAATACTACACAGCAATTAAAAAACAAGGAAATCATGAAATTTGTGGGTAAATGGTGGGATCTGGTAATGATGATCCTGAGTGAGCTATTGCAGAAGCAGAAAGACACACATGGTATATACTCACTCATATAGAAATATAATATAAATTTGCTGCAGACTGGCCCCCTCGGGTGGCCTGCCTCCGCTGGAGAATCAGAGAATTCAGATATCAGGAAGGCACAGATAGGCGAAATGACAGTCAGACCCACACCAGGTGGTATTGGTTTGGATCTTCTGCGTTTTACTGAAGTCAAGCCAACAATTTTATAGTAATCTTACAAAGAAGCACCTTAAAGTTGACATATTCCCTGGAACATTTACAAAGTTTATATTTTAACTGAAAGAGTAACTTGGTAGAAACAGTGTCTATAAAAAATTTTGGCCTAACAGTCTCTTAAGCAGAGCAAACATAGAACTAGTGACTTGTTTGCCAATTTAGCGAGTAGAGGGCCAGGGGCTTGTTAAACTTGTGGTCTGTTTACGTAGTTTATTGTTAGTTAATTAGGGGTTGTTAATAATCCTCCGAACTAGGTTGGCTAAAGATTTGCAACCTTTCCTTAGATAAGATGCTTGAACTAGCCTGTCCGTAAAACTCATAGTATAATACAAAACTTTTGACCTCCTATGTTTGCCTATCTTCTTTCTGCCTCATCATAAATACCTGTGTTAGGGAATGGTTTTGTAGTAGCTTTACTGCAGTGGGAATATCCAGAGCATTTATCCTAACAGATCTTGATTAAACATTTTCTTTAGAAAGCCCTAAAACTCTTGTCCTTTTACTACCTACAATGTTTGGTTTTTCCACAAGCAATTCCTTTTATTACCTCTTCTAAAGTTTTATTTTCCTTCTACTCTTATTTGCTAAAGCTTTTAGTGATCTATTAGAAATGTTTCCTTGAATAGTTAATTGTACTGTTTCAAGAATCATAGAGAAACAGCAAAAAAGCTCATCAATTTAATCCAGCAACCAAATAAGCATGGGACTTAAAATACATCTTTTGGCTTAGATGGCCATGCTAGGGTTCTTGATAGGGACTTCCAGGAAACTGATTCCCGTAGGAAATGTGTCTTCTCATCTGTTTGCATAACTTTATGCTTGCATAACACATGTTTATGCTATACAGACTTTCTGGAGTTAGTGTAGCGTAGGATAAACCTAATAATCTCTGTACACCTAAAGAAACTAATCGAGAGGGAGGATTCTTGCTAAAATGCTCAATTCTTATCCAGAAAGGCAAAGAGGCTGGATATCAGAAGAAGGAGAAAAGAGGGAACAAGTCAGGAGCCTGACACAGAGGACCTCTGAAAGGCTCTGCCCTGCAGACTATCAAAGCAGATGCTGAGACTTATGGCCAACCTTTGGGCAGAGTGTAGCGAACCTTATGAAAGAAGTGGAAAACAGTAAGATCTGGAGAAGACAGGCACCCTACAAAGAGAGCAACAGAACCAAAAATTCTGCGCACAGTGGTCTTTTCTGAGACTGATAGTCCAACCAAGGACCATGCATGGAGATAACCTATGACCCCTGCACAGATGTAGTTCAGGGTCCAAGTGGGTTCCATAGTAATGGGAACAGAGACTGTCTCTGACATGAACTGATTGGCTTGCTCTTTAATTACCTCTCCCTGAGGGGGGAACAGCATTACTAGGCCACAGAAAAAGACAATGCAGCCACTTCTCATGAAACCTAATTGACTAGGATCAGAAGGAAGGAAAAGAAGACCTCCCCTATCAGTGGACTTGGGGAGGGGCATGCTTGCAGATGGGGGAGGAAGGGAGGGATTGGGACTGGACTAGGGAGGGAACCATAGGGAGGATACAGAGTGAATAAAGTGTAATTAATAAAGAATTTTTAAAAAGAAAAAAAAAAGAGCTTAATAAGAAATAATAATGATCATATTGGGTCAATGACAGTATGTAAACTAGTTTCCAGCAAATATATTTGCATATAAGTATGAACGAAGCACAACAACTATAATCTTATCACTCAGGGAGATAGATGCAAGTGGATCTTTAGGAGTTTGATCCAGTCTGGTCTACAAATTGAGTCCAGAACAGTCAGGGCTACACAGAGAAATCTTGTCTCAAGAAGGAAAAGAAAAAGAATAAAGTATAACAGTGCAGTGGAGAGCCACTTAATTTAAATTTTCTTTTTGGCACATATTCCTGCCTCATCTTCATTTGTTTCAATTCCTTCTCTGGTTAGGATCCAGTAAGGTGGAAGATCGGCAGAGATGAACAGGTGAGCACAGGATAGATTGTAGAAAAAAAATGTTTGGCTGATAGTGAGCAAAGAGTAAGTATATGCAGCATGAGAAATATCAAACTCATAACAGAATATTGCACAAGTTATTGCACAAGTTCCCAAACATTTATACCTTAATATTTCTTTGTACTCTTCAAAATTAAGAATCATTAATCACAGTCTATGAGAGTTTTGTCTATTGTTATAGGTCATATCAGAAGTTAAAGCTCAAAAATGTTTAGCTATTTATTACTATACTTATACTAATAGTTAACACATTGCATATTACCATAAACAGTGCATATTTTATAAAAGATGTTTAGTGCTTACTAAACAAAATGCATTTAATGAGGGATTGCCTTTTTTTTCTACCGTTTTATTATCTGATTTATAGAAAGACATCTGGATTCTTATATTTGCTTCTTCATGCAATTTGATTCTACATAACAGGTTATGTGGTGGCAGGAAAAGTTGGCAGTAATTTTGTTAGAGGGTACAAAGAAAAAAAATTGCATTATCAAAAAAATGCACTAAACAGGTTTGACAGATTTCCACCACATTGTTCCCAAGAATACTTTGACAAGTAACATGGATATTAAAAAGCTGTATATAACTAGTAGATGATACATAAATAATTCAGGTAGGAATTACCTGATCACAGTATTTTTCAAATTGTGCTCTCAGGGCAGGAAATAAGTTAGAAAATGCAAGGCTAGATATTTGGAAAGAAATTAAACATGAACAATATCACATTCTATGTTGAAGGACTGCCATAGAGATCTATTTATAATACTAATGATATTTATGTACCTGTCTCCCTCCAATCAAGAGTGAGTTATTTTAAAGCAAGTGCTTCTGGTTTATGCATACATACATATACATATATTTATATGTACATATGTATTTATTTATTTAATGTGGTGCTTGAATTTAATTCAGGCCTTATTCCTAATATTGGACTATTATACATATTCACGTATCAATTTTAAACTTGTGTGTACATGTGTATGTATGTTTATGAATATGTTGTATGTGTGTGGTATATAAGCCTGTATATGTATAGGCAAGCTCATAAGCCCAGCAATATCAGAGGAGTATATCTACTCTCCTTCTTTGTCACCTTCTCCCTTACTTCTTTAAAAATGGGTCTTTTACTAAACCTGGAATATGGATGGTGATCAGTAATCACCAGTGATTCTACTGTCTCTGCCTTATACTAACCAGGGATTAGGGCATGCATAGGCATATGTTTTATGTAGATCCTGGGTTCCAAAATTAGGTCATCATTCTTGCACAGGAGGAATCCCTACCCACAGATTAATTTCCCTAATTCCCCACAAGTATAAATTTTGATTCTTTTCTTTTAAATATAGCTTTCGCACCCAGGAAAGAATTATAGAAACAAAAGAAAGAACAAGCTAAATAACTATTAAAGTCGTCCAGGTAAATGGTGGTTTAATCATATTTTTAATGACAGTGAAAACACAGAGAAGTGAATAAAAACTGTATCATGTGAATAATTTTTGATTAATTAAAATAGCTTTAATTGCATAATATAGAGGGCCCTATGAGGAAAAAGGGGGATAGCACAGTATTTACCATTCATGTATAGTGCGTGATCTTGATTTTTGAAAGGGAGGCAATGGAGTGAAATTTGAAGAGGTGGTTTCTGTATTCATTTTGAATACGGCAAATTTCTGTTGCTTTTGGAAACTGAGTCTCACTTGGCACTTTGGCTTGAACTTTAACTGTCTCATTTAATTAAGCCAACATCACACTACATTATATTTGATTCAAATTCTTTGATAATTTAGTGTTTGTTTTTAGTAATTTTGATATCTTAGTGAATATTTTTTTAAATTTTAGTGTTTTAATTATTTAATAATAATTTTTTAAATGGTTGCGGTATTTCTGGTCATATTAGTAAGTGCATATTTAATCCCACCAGTTGGGATTAATTTGGCTACAGCTCAGTGGATATTATTTTGTGTTCAGATTCATTTTAATATACTTAGATTCGACCCAGAACATGTAAACTCCACTACCTTTAAAATCATATGAAGGAATCTGTTGATATAATTATGCAAATACACATAAGAGTACAGGTCTCGACTCAATTCTCCAATAAAAAGACACAGACTAACATAATGGATGTGTAAACAAAACCCAGCAATCTGTTGCATAAAAGAAACATACCTAAGCCACAAAGATAGACATTACCTGAGGGTAAAAGGTTGGAAGACTGCTTTCCAAGCAAATGGACCCAAGAAGCAAGAAGGAGTAGCTATTCTAATATCTGATAAAATAGACTTTTAACAAAATTAATAAAAAGAGATGGGGAAGGACACCTCAAACTTATCAAGGGATATTCCACCAGGAAGACATAACAATCCTAAACATCTATGCCCCAAATACAAGGGCACCAAAATTTGTAAAAGTAATATTGATAAAACTTAAACCACACATGGATCCCCACACATTAATAGTAGGAGACTTCAACACCCCACTCTCAACAAAGGACAGGTCAACAAAACAGAAATTAAACAAAGAAACAATGTATCTAACAGAGGTCATGAATCAAATGGACCTAACAGACATTTACAGAACTTTACACCCAAACACAAAATAATTTACCTTCTTCTCAGCACCTCATGGAGCCTTCTCCAAAATAGATCACATAGTTGGTCACAAAGCAAGCCTCAACAGATACAAGAAGATTGAAATAATCCTGTCTATATCCTGTCTGATCACCATGGAATAAAGCTGGACCTCAAAAACAACAGAAATAACAAAAAGCATACACACACATGGAATCTGAACAACTTGCTACTAAATGACAGCTGGGTCAGGGAAGAAATAAAGAAAGAAATTAAAGTCTTCTTAGAACTCAATGAAAATTGAAGCACAACATACCCAAACTTGTGGGACACAATGAAAGCAGTGCTAAGAAGGAAAGTTCATAGCCCCAAGTGCCTTCAAGAAGAAATTCGAGACAGCTCATTCAAACAACTTAATGGCTCACTTAAAAATCCAAGAAAAAGAAGAAGCAAACACACCAAAAGGGAGTAGATGGCTGGAAATAATCAAACTCAGGGCTAAAATCAATCAATTAGAAACCAATAAAACAATTCAAAGAATCAATGAAACCAAGAGCTGGTTCTTTGAGAAAATCAACAAGATAGAGAAATCCTTAGCCAAGCTAACTAAAAGGCAGGGAAACACCATCCAAATCAACAAAATCAGAAATGAAAAGGGGGACATAATGACAGACACTGAGGAAATCCAAACAATAATTAGGAGTTATTTCAAAAGTATATTTGCCACGAAATTTGAAAATTGAAATGAAATGGACAATTTTCTTGATCGATTCGAAATACCAAAGCTGAATCAGGACCATGTAAATCAATTAAATAGTCTCACAACCTCGAAGGAAATAGGAGCGGTCATTGAAACTCTCCCATCCAAATAAAGACTAGGAACAGGTGGTTTAAGCGCAGAATTGTACCAGACTTTCAAAGAAGAGCTAACTAGAGTTTTCTTCAAACTATTGCACAAAATAGAAAGAGAAGGAACATTATTACCAAATGCATTCTATGAAGCCAAGGTCACCTTGGTACCTAAACCTCACAAAGACCCAACAAAGAAAGAAAATTTTAGGCCAATCTCCTTTATGAACATTGATGCAAAAATAGTCAAGAAAATACTTGCAAATTGAATACCAGAATACATCAAAGATATCATCCACTATAACCAAGTAGCCTTCATACCAGGTATGCAGGGGTGGTTCAACATATGGAAATCCATCAATGTGATCCACAATATTAACAAACTGAAAGAAAAAAAAAAAACACATGATAATCTCCCTAGATGCTGAAAAAGCATTTGACAAAATCCAACATCCATTCATGTTTAAAGTATTGGAGAGATCAGGGATGCAAGGCACATATCTAAACATAGTAAAGGCGATATACAGCAAGCCTATAGCCAACATCAAACTGAACGGAGAGAAACTTAAAGCATTCCCACTGCAATCAGGGAAAAGACAAAGCTGCGCACTCTCTCCATATCTCTTCAACATAGTTCTGGAAGTCCTTGCTAGAGCAATAAGACAGATGAAGGCGATCAAGGGGATACAAATTGGAAAGGAAGAAGTCAAATTATCACTATTTGCAGATGATATGATAGTATACATGAGTGATCACTATTTGCAGATGATATGATAGTATATATGAGTGACCCCAAAAACTCCACCAGGGAACTCCTACAGCTGATAAACACCTTTGGCAAAGTGGCCGGATACAAAATTAATTCTAAAAAATCAGTAACCCTCCTGTATACAAAAGACAAAATGGCTGAGAAAGAATTTAGGGAAACAACACCCTTCACATTAGCCACAAATGACATAAAGTACCTTGGTGTAATCCTAACCAAGCAAGTCCAAGACTTGTATGAAAAAAATTTCAAGTCTCTGAAGAAAGAATTAGAAGAAGATATGAGAAGATGGAAAGATCTCCCATGCTCATGGCTTGGCAGGATTAACATAGTAAAAATGGCCATCTTACCAAAAGCAATCTACAGATTCAATGCAATGCCCATCAAATTACCAACACAATTCTTTACAGACCTGGAAAGAAAAATTCTCAACTTCATATGGAATAAAAAGAAACCCAGAATTCCTAAAACAATCCTCTACAATAAAAGACCTTCAGGATGTATCTCCATCCCTGATCTTAAGCTGTACTATACAGCAACAGTTATAAAAACTGCATGGTACTGACATAGAAACAGAATGGTCGATCAATGGAACCAAACAGAAGACTCAGAAATAAACCCACACACTTATGAACAACTGATCTTTGACAAAGATTTCAAAACCATACAATGGAAAAAAGATAGCATCTTTAACAAATGGTGCTGGTCTAACTGGATGTCTACATGTAGAAAAATGCAAATAGATCCATACTCTTCTTGAACGGGAGCTGAATTCAGGTACCAGAAAGTATCACAGACTGTGCCCTTGGTAGAAAACAATGTTAACTCTCTGAGCAACAGCCTCCAGGAAATATCACAAAAGAAATACTTGATAGAAAATGGAGACAATCTCCTTGGCAAAAAACAATGAGAATCAGTTGGGAAAATTCTGCCCAAACTTCCAGATGTAGTTTAAAAGAATAACCATTGTAAGTTAGACTTCAGCTAGATGGTCATCTTGCCCATCTAATTTTTACCCAATCCACCTGCTTGCGGATTTTCCCTTTAAAAATACTGCTCACCCAGGGCTCAAGGTCCCACTTCTCTACTGCTGTTTCAGTGAGACTTGGGTCCTGAGGTTGATTGCTCTCACAGTAAAGATCTCTTGCCTTTGCATCGAGTCATCTCCAGGTGGTATTTGAGGGTCCGGTGATCCTGGCATAACACTGACACATTGGTGAACACCTATAATGTCAGTACTCAGGGCTGCAGACATGGATCTCTGTGAGTTTGAGTCCAGCCAGTCCTACAAAGAGAGTGCAAAACAGAACGTTTTATGCATAGAAACATTGTCTCAAAACAAACAAGGAAAGGAAGAAAGAATGTGAGTAAAAAGAAAGAAATATAGAAAGAAAGAAAGAAAGAAAGAAAGAAAGAAAGAAAGAAAGAAAGAAAGATAGATAGATAGATAGATAGACAAATAAAGTATGTAAGAATTTATAGGTACTTACAGGGATGTGCACCCAAATTCTTACAGACTTGGAATGATGGCAATCCTTGAAATCAGAAGCTATCAGAAGTCCACTGTTCACAGAGCAAGCAGGGCACCCTGGTGGTTTCCTGTAATCTCAGAAACAAATAAGTAACACACAAACAAACAAGTAACAAAAACAAAACAAAACAAAAATACTCAAAGCTCTTCAAAGAATGTTTGCCCTAACCCATACAGGGCTGGTATAGAGGCACTCCATGAAATCAGAGGCCATCAGAAATCAACTCTCCACTGAAAGTGCCCAATCTGTGGTGCTTACCTGTAACCTCATCAATTTGGGAGGCAAAGGCAGTGTGATCTCTATTACTTCCAGGACACACTGGTCTACAAAGCCAGTCTAGGGGAGAAAGAACTTGTTACTCAGGGAAACCCTGTTGCAAAACACACACAAAATACCCCCCCAAAACAAACAAACAACAACAATAACAAAAAAAAACCTTCTCAAAAGTGTGCACCCTCAACTTACTCTGGCACTGCATGCAATCAGAGGTTATCAGAAGTGCAATGAACAAGCTGGGCTCAGTGATGCTCCCTGTAATCTAAGCACTCGGTGAGGCAATAGAAGGTAAGAGCTTTGTGTATTCAAGGTCAGCCATTCTACTAAGCACGTAAATCCAGGATAGCCAGGGTTTGTTAAACAGAGAAAAAAGAAAGAGCATGAGAAGAAAATGCTTGCAAGAGTGTGCACCCTAACCCTTACAAGTCTGATGAGTTGACATTCCAAGAAATTAGACATTATAGGAAGTCCACTGTCCACTGTAAAAATGTTACAGTTGTGCTCACCTGTAATAAAAAGCACCCTGTGCTGGAGATGTGGGTATCTATGAGATCAAGTAGAGCCTTGCCTAAAAAGATATTCCAAAATAGCCAAGACATTTATGCAAATGAAATTTTTCAAAAAAATAAAAAGAAAAGAAAAAAAGAAACAAAGACAGCAAGAAAATAAGAAAGCTGCTTTCAGGGATATGCACTCATATCCTTACTGGCCTCCAATTGATACACTCCATGAAATCAGAGGCTATCAGAAAGTACACAGTCCACTGGGTAAGCAGGGCACCCCCGTGTTTTCTGTAATTCTCAGCATTTTGGTAGGCATAGGCAGGCTAATCCTTGTGTACACATCCAATCTAGGACACCCAGAACATGTAATACAGAGAAACTCTGTCTCAGAAAACAACAACAGAAGATTTTCAATGACAACAACAAATTTCAACAATACTTACACGAAAATCCAGTGTTACAGAAGACACTAGAAGGAAAAAGACAAACCAAGAAAACTAGCTACTTTCAAGAAAACACAATAAAAAATTAATCTCACTACAGTAAAACAAAAAGCAACCAAACACACAAACTTATGACCACAGCCAGCATCAAAATCAAAAGATCTAACAGCCACTGGCCATTAATCTCTCTCAACATCAATGGACTCAATTCTCCAATAAAAAGACACAGACTAATGTAATGGATGCATAAACAAGACCCAACAATCTGTTGCATAAAAGAAACACACCTAAGTCACAAAGTTAAACATTACCTGAGAGTAAAGTGCTGGAAGACAGTTTTCCAAGCAAATGGACCCAAGAAGCAAGCAGGGGTAAACATTCTAATATCTAATAAAATGGACTTTCAACCAAAATTAATAAAAAGAGATAGGGAAGGACACTTCGTACTCATCAAGGGAAAATTCCTCCAGGAAGAAATAACAATCCAGAACATCTATGCCCCAAATACAAGGGCACCCACATTTGTAGAAGAAACAGTAATGAAACATAAACCAAATATAGATCCCCAAACAGTAATAGTGGGAGACTTCAAAACCCCAATCTCAACAAAGGACAGGTCAACAAAACAGAAATTAAACAAAGAACCAATAGCTCTAACAGAGGTCATGAATTAAAATGGACCTAAAAGACATCTACACAACCTTTCACCCAAACACAACAGAATTTACCTTTTTCTCAGCACCTCATGGAATCTTCTCCAAAATAGACCATGTAGTTGTTCAAAAAGCAAGCCTCAACAGATGCAAAAGGATTGAAATAATCTCTTGTATCCTATCTGATCATCATCAACTAAAGGTGGACCTCAACAACAACAGAAATAACAAAAATCCCATATACACATGAAAACTGAACAACTTGCTATTCACTGATACCTGGAGCAGGGCAGAAATAAAGAAAGAAATTAAAGTCTTCCTAGAATTCAATAAAAATATACCCAAACATATGGGAAACAATGAAAACAGTCCTAAGAGGAATGTTTATAGCACTAAGTGCCTTCAAGAAGATTAGATGATCAATCCTCACTTAGAAAGACAAATGGGAGGTGCATTAGACATAGGAGAAAACAAGTAACAGGACAGGAGTCTACCGTAGAGGGCCTCTGAAAGACTCTACCTAGCAGTGTATCAAAGCAGATACTAAGATTCATAACCAAATCTTCGGCAGAGTGCAGGAAATCATGTGAAAGAAAGGGGAGTTAGTATGATGTGGAAAGGATAGGAGCTCCAGAAGGACCAAATATAGCTGGGCACGGGTCTTTTCTGAGAATGACAATTCACCAAGAACCATATAACCTAGAACCTCTGCTCAGATGTAACCTGGTAGCTCAGTAACCAATTAGTTTTCCATAGGAAGGTGAAGGGGGACTATTTCTGATAGGGACCTAATGGCAGGCTTTTTGGCCTCCCCATCCCCCAAGGGAGGAGCAGTCCTGCTAGAGCACAGAGGAGAAATTTACAGCCAGTCCTGAAGATATCTGATAAAACAGGGTCAGATAAAAGGGAAGGAGGTCCTCCCAAATCAGTGGACTTGGAAAGGGACATGGAGAAGATGAGGGAGGGAGGGGCGATTGGGAGGGATCCAGGGAGAAGGATACAGCTGGGATAACGAGTTAATAAAATGTAACTAATAATAAAATAAATAAATAAATAAACTTAAAAAATTCAAAATATCTCATTCAACCAACTTAATGACTCACCTAAAACCCTTACAGAAAAAAAAGACGCAGAAATACTAAAGAGGAGTAGACAATTGTAAATAATCAAACTCAGTGCTGAAATAAAAAAAAAAAAAAAAATAAAACTATTCAAAGAATTAAGGAAACCAAGACCTGGTTCTTTGAGAAAATCAACAAGATAGGCAAACCCTTAGCCAAGCTAACTAAAAGGCAGAGAGACACCATCCAAATCAACAAAATCAGAAATGTAAAGGGAGCACATAACAACAGACACAGTGGAAATCCAAACAATCATTAGGACTTACTTCAAAAGTATATATGCCATAAAATTTGAAAATCTAAATGAAAAGGACAATTTTCTGGATTGATTCCAATTACCAAAGCTAAATCAGGACCAGGTAAATCAATTAAATAGTCCTATAACCCCTAAGGAAATAGAAGCAATCATCAAAATTTTCCCATCCTAAAAAGCACAGGGCCAGATGGTTTCCACACAGAATTCGACCAGACCTTTAAAAAAAGAGTTAATACCACTACTCTTCAAAATATTCCACAAAATAAAAACAGAAGGAATACTACCAAACTCATTTTATGAAGCCACAGTCACCTTAGTACTTAAACCTTCCAAAGACCCAACAAAGAAAGAGAATTTCAGGACAATCTCCCATATGAACATTGATGGAAAAAATAGTCAACAAAATACTTGCAAACCGAATACAAGAACACATCGAAGGTATCATCCACTTTCAACAAATAGGCTTCATCACTGGTATGCAGGGGTGATTCAATATAAGGAAATAAATCAATGTGATCCACCATATAAACAAACTGAAAGGAAAAAAAAAAGATACATAATAATCACCTTAGATGCTGAAAATTCATTTGACAAATTCCAACATCCATTCATGTTTAAAATATTGGAGAGATCAGGGACAAAAGCACATACCTAAACATGACATAGTAAAGGCAATATACAGCAATCCTATAGCCAGCATCAAACTAAAGGGAGAGAAACTTAAAGCAGTCCCACTGAAAACAGGGAAAAGGCAACGGTGCTCACTCTCTCCATATCTCTTCAACATAGTTCTTGAAGTCCTTGCTAGAACAATAAGACAAGTAAAGGAGATCAACGGGATAAGAATTGGAAAAGAAGAATCACAGTTTACAGATGATTTGATAGTATATCTGAATGACCCTAAAAATTCTACCAGCGCACTCCTACAGCCCATAAACACTTTCAGCAAAGTGGCTGGATACAAAAATAACCAAAACAAAGCAAAGCAAAACAAACAAAACAAAACAAAACAAAAAACAGTACCCCTTCTGTATACAAAAGTCAAAAGAGATGAGAAAGAAATTAGGGAAAAAACACCCTTCACAATAGCCACAAATGACATAAAGTACCTTGGTGTGACCCTAACCCAGGAAGTTAAAGACTTGTATGAAAAAAATTTTCAAGTCTCTGAAGAAAGAATTAGAAGATATCAGAAGATGGAAAGATCTCCCATGCTCATGGCTTGGCAGGATTAACATAGTAAAAATGGCCATCTTACCAAAAGCAATCTACAGATTCAATGCAATTCACATCAAAATATAAACACAATTCTTTACAGACCTGGAAAGAAAAATTCTCAGCTTCATATGAATTAACATGAAACCCAGAATTGCTAAAACAGTCCTCTAAAATAAAAGATCTTCTGGAGGTATTTCTATCCCTGATCTCAAGCTGTGCTATAGAGCAACATTAATAAAAACTGCATGGTACTGGCATAGAAACAGAATGGTGAATCTATGGAATCAGACAGAAGACCCAAAATCCACACACATATGGACACCTGATCTTTGCCAAAGATGCCAAAATATACAGTGGAAAAAAGACAGCATCTTCAACAAATGGTTCTGGTTTAACTGGATGTCTACATCTAGAAAAATGCAAATAGGACCATACTTATCACCCTGCACAAAACTAAAGTCCAAGTTGATCAAAGATCTCAACATAAAACCAGAGACATTAAATCTGTTAGACTAAAAAGTGGGGAAGGACCTTGAACTCATTGGCACAAGAAACAACTTCCTGGATTGAACACCAACAGCATAGGCTCTAAGATCAACAATAAATTGGAACTCAAGAAACTGATAAGCTTCTATAAAGCAAAGGACAGACACTGTCCTCTGAACAAAACGACTGCCTACAGATTGGGAAAGGATCTTCACCAACTCTATATCTGACAGAGGGCTAATATCCAGTATATATAAAGAACTCAAGAAGTTAAAGAGCAACAAATCTAGAAATCCAATTTATAAATGGGGTAGAGCCAAACAGAACATTCTCAATAAAGGAATATCGATGGCAGAGAAACACTTAAAGAAATGTTCAACATCCATAGTCATCAGGGAAATGCAATTCAAAAACACCCTGAGATTTCAACTTATACCCATCAGAATGGCTAAGATAAAAAACACAAGAGACAACACATGATAGAGAGGATGTGGACAAAGGGGAACCCTCCTCCACTACTGGTGGGATTGTAAACTTTGGAATTTTCCAACCACTTTGGAAAGCAATCTGGCACTTTTTCAGATAATTAGGAATAGCGCTTCCTCAAGATCCAGCTATACCACTCCTAGTCATATATCCAAAAGTTGTTCAACCATACAACAAGGACATTTGCTCAACCATGTTCGTAGCAGCTTTATTCGTAATAACCAGAACCTGGAAACAACCCAGATGTCCCTCAATAGAGGATTGGACACAGAAATTGTGATACATTTATACAACTGAGTACTCAGAAATTAAAAACAAAAGATTCATGAAATATGCAGGTAAATAGTAGAAATTGGAAACGATCATCCTGAATGAGGTATCCAAGAAGCAGAAAGACACACAGGATATATACTCACTCATAAGTGGATATTAGACATATCATATAGGATAAACATACTAAAATTTCTGCACCTTAGGAAGCTAATCAAGAAGAAAGACTCTGGCTAAGATGCTCAATCCATATACAGAAGGGTATAGAGGATGGACATCTGAGGAGGGAGAAAACAGGGAACAGGACAGAAGTCTACCACAGAAGGCCTCTGAAATTCTCTACCCTGCATGGTATCAAAGCAGATGCTGAGACACATAGCCAAACTTTGGGCAGAATTCATGGAATCTTATGAAAGAACAGTGAGATAGTAAGACCTGGAGAGGACAGGAGCTACACAAGGAGAAAAACAGACCCAAAAAGTCAGGGCACTGAATCTTTTCTGAGACTGAACTCCAACCAAGGACCACTCATCGAGATGGCCTGTAACTCCTGCATAGAGATAACACATGGCAGTTCAGTGTTCAAGTGGGTTCCATAGTAATGGGGACAGGGACTGTCTCTGAAAGGAACTGATTTGCCTGCTCTTTGATCACCTCCCCATGAAGGGGGATCAATCTTAACAGGCCATAGAGGAAGACAATGCTTCACTCTTGATGATACCTGATAGACTAGGATGAGAGGGAAGGGGAGGAGGACCTCCCTTTGCAGAGGACTGGGGGAGGGACACGGGTAGGGAAGAGGGAAGAATGGTGGGATTGGGAGGGGTGGACTGAGGAAGATACAGGAGGATAAAAAATGAATAAATTGTAATTAATAAAAAAATAAAAACTACAACAAAGGAACACAATGAAAAGAAAGTTTGCTTTCAAGAGTGCCCTTTCTCCTACTGTGGTGCTTTCTCTGTCTCTCTGTGTCCATCTCTTTCTCTCTCTCTCTCTCTCTCACTCTCACACACACACACACACACACACACACACACACACAATCCCTGGCTAAGATGATCACTCACCACCCAGAAAGGCAAACAAACAGGATGAACATTGGAAGAGGAAAAAAAAAAAACAGAGAACAGGACAGGAGTCTGCCACAGAGGGCCTCTGAAAGACTCTACCTACCAGGTATGAAATCAGATGCTGAGACTCATAGCCAAACTTTGGGCACAGTGCAGGGAATCTAATGAAAGATGGTTTAGATAGAAACACATGGAGGGGATAGGAGCTCTACAAGAAGAGCAACAGTACCAAAAATCTGGACACAGGGGTCTTTTCTGAGACTGATACTCCAAACAAGGACTATGCATGGAGATATCCTGGAAACCCTACACAGATGTAGACCATGGTAGCTCAGCCTCCAAGTGGGTACCCTAGTAAGAGGAACAGGGAACTATCTCTGACATGAACTCATTGGCTGGCTCTTTAATCACCTCCCCTGAAGGGGTAGCAGCCTTACTAGGCCATAGAGGAAGACAATTTAGTCAGTCCTGATGAAACCTGATAGGCTGGGATCAGATGGCAGGGAAGGAGGACCTTCCCTATCAGTGGATTTGTGGAGGGGCATGGGAGAAGATGAGGGAGGAAGTGTGGGTTTGGGAGAAGTTACTAGGGCTGGGATTCAAAGTAAATGAACTGTAATTAATAAATAATTACATTAATTTAAAAATAAATTAATGAAATCTTTCAAGAATGTTTTCCCAAATTCTTACATGCCTCTTACAGAGGCATTCGATGAAATCAGAGGTTATCACAAGTTAACTTTCCACTGAACAAACCTGTGGTGCTTCCCTATCATCTTATGAACTTGGACAACAGAGTCAGGGTAAATCTTTGTGAGTTCTAGGCCATCCTGGTATACAAAGTGAGTCCAGGGCAGCAAAAAATTTAATTGGGGTAAACCGTGTCACAAACCACACACACACACACACACACACACACACACACACACACACACAATCCTTCACTAAAGAATATACTCTCAACTTATTCTGCACTCTGTGAAATCAGAGCCTATCAGTAGTTCAATAAATAAACTGGGCTCAGCGTTGCTCCCTGTAATCTCAACAGTCAAGGAGGCAGAGACAGGAAGATCTCTGTGAGTTCAACACACACCATTCTACAAAGAATGTCCTGGGCAGCCAGAGTTTGTTAAGCAAAGAAAAAAAAAATGAAGAAGAAAGCTGCTTGAAAGAGTGTGTACTCTAACCCTTATCAAGCCTGATATGAGGACACTCCATGATATAAGATATTATATGAAGTCCACTATCCACCGTAAAACTGCCACAGTTGTGCTCACCTGTAATATCAGAACTCAGTACTACAGACTTGGATATCTGTGAGTTTGAGTAAGGCCTGGTTTACAAAAAGAGTCCAGAACAGCCAGATGATTTTATGTAGAGAAACCTTGAAGAAAGAAAGAAAGAAAGAAAGAAAGAAAGAAAGAAAGAAAGAAAGAAAGAAAGAAAGAAAGAAAGAAAGAAAGAAAGAAAGAAAGAAAATGAAAGACAGAAAGAAAGTGAGAAAGAGAGAGAAGAAATGAAGGAAGGAAGGAAATGAAAGACAGAAAGAAAGTGAGAAAGAGAGAGAGAGAAAGAGAAGGAAGGAAGGAAGGAAGGAAGGAAGGAAGGAAGGAAGGAAGGAAGGAAAAGAAAGGAAAGAAGAAAGAAAGAGGAAGGAAAGAAGACAAACAGGCAAGCAGAAAGACAGACAGAAAGAAACACAGAAAGAAAGGTAGTAAAAAAGCTGCTTGGAAGAGTGTGCACACTTATCATTACAGACCGGGAATGGTGGCTCTCCATGAAATCAGAGGCTATGACAATTCCAATGCCCACTGTGTGAGCAGGGTGCCCTGATCATGTTCTCTAATCTCAACATTCACAGAAGCATAAGCAGGTTGATCTCTCGAAGTTGGAGGCAATCCTGGTGTACACATCAAATGAACAACACCTAGATTATGTAATACAGAGAAACTGTGTCTCAAAAAACAAAACAACAAAATAACAGGAAGAAAAGAAGTGTGGTCCTTGGCTATAATCTCAACACTCTGGGAGGGAAAGCTTAGCAAACATCAGTGATTTCCTTGTCAGTCTGTTCCTCCATGTGTTTCCAGAAAAGCCAGGATTTCTTCAAGATTGAAATAACAAAAGAAAACACACACACATACACACACACACACACACACACACACACACACACACACACAAACACAACAACAACAAACCTGAAAATCCCTGCTCAGATGTAAGCCATGGCAGCTCAGTCTCCAAGTGGCTTCCCTAGTAAAGGGGACAGGGGCTATTTCTGACATGAACTCAGTGGCTGGGTCTTTGACCACTTCTCTCTGAGAGGTGCAGCCTTGCCAGGCCACAGAGGAAGACAATGCAGCCAGTCCTGCTGAGATCTGATAGGCTATGGTGAGATAGAAGGGGAGGAGGACCTCCCCTATCAGTAGACTAGGGGAAGGGCATATGGGAAGAAAAGGGAGGAAGGGTAGTACTAGGAGGAGACAATGGAGGAGGCTAAAGCCTGGTTAAAAATTGAATATTTTGCAATAAATAATTAATAAATTTTTAGCCTCATCCAAGAGTGTTTACTATAATCTTACAGACTTGTTATGGGGACAGTCCATGAAATCAGAGGCTATTAAGAAGCAACTATCAACTGAAAAATCCCAAGTTGGGCTGCTTACCTTTAGTCTCATAATTATGGGAGGCAGAGGCAAGGTGATCTCTGTTACTCCCAGGCCATGCTGGTCTACAAAGTGAATCAAGGGAAATGGGAAAAACCCTGTCACAAAACTTGCTCTCTCTCTCTCTCTCTCTCTCTCTCTCTCTCTCTCACACACACACACACACACACACACACACACACACACACACACAAAACAAAAGATAACAACAAAACCTGCTCAAAATTTGCACTCTCAACTTAGTCTGTCACTGTGTGAAATCAGAGGCTATCAGAAGTGCAATGAACAAGCTGAGCTCTGTGATGCTCCCTGCAAACTGAACACTCAGGAAACAGATGCAGGCAGATCTCTGTGAGTTCAAACCCACCCATTCTAGAAAGCAAGTAATTCCAGGACAGCCTGGGTTTATCAAACAGAGAAAAACAACAACAAAATGGAAGCAGTAACCTGTTTAAAAGAGTGTGCACACTAATCCTTACAAGAATGGTATGTTGACAATCTATGAAATCAACATTATATGAAGTCCACTGTCCACTGAAAAACTGGCATGTAGGTGCTCATGTATAATTTCAGCACTCAGTCCTGCGGAGGCGGATCTCTGAGAATTTGAGTCTAGCCTTGTCTACAAAAAGTATACAAAAACAGCCAGATCTTTTTATGAAGAGAAACATTGTCAAAAAAGAAGAAAGAAAGAAAGAGGGGAAGGAAGGAAGGAAGGAAGGAAGGAAGGAAGGAAGGAAGGAAGGAAGGAAGAAATACAGACAGGCAACAGGCAAACAGAAAGACAGACAGAAAACAGACAGAAAGAAACACAGTAAAAAACACAGAAAGAACAATACAATGGAAAAAAGACAGCATCTTCAAAAAATGGCGCTGGTATAACTGGATGTCTATATGTAGAAAAATGCAAATACCTTCATATTTATCACCCTGCACAGAGTGAAAGTCTGTGTGGATCAAAGACCTCCACATAAAATAAGACACACTGAATAGGTTAGAAGAAAAAGTGGGGGAGAGCCTTGACCTCATTGGAACAGGAGACAACTTCCTGAACAGAACACCAACAACATGAGCTCTAAAGAGCAACAATCAATAAATGGGACCCTATGAAACTGGAAACCTGCTCTACAGTACACTGTCATAAGAACAAAACGACAGCCTACAGACTGGGAAAGGATCTTCACCAACCCTGTATCTGCCAGAGGGCTAATATCCAGACTATATAAAGATCTCAAGAAGTTAAAAAGCAACAAATCAAATAATCCACTTAAAAATAGATACAGAGCTAAACAGAAAACTCCTGATAGAGGAATAACAAATGGAAGAGAAACACTTAAAAAATGCTCAAATTCCTTAGTCATCAGGGAAAAGCTAAGATTAAAAACTCAATGACAACACATGCTGGAGAGGATGTGGAGAAAGGGAAATGTTCTTCTTTTGCTGGTGAGAATGGAAACGTGTACAACCACTTTGGAAATCAATCTGGGCAGTCACAGAAAATTAGGAATAGTGCTAACTCAATATCCTGCTGTACCACTCTAGTAATATATCCAAATGATGCTCAAGCATACAACAAGGACATTTGCTCATCCATGTTTGTAGCAGTTTTATTCTTGAAGGCTAGAATCTGGAAACAAACCAGATGTCTCTCAGCTGAGGAACGGCTGGGGAAATTGTAGGTGTCTTTACACAATGGAATACTACTCAGATATTAAAAACAAGGAAATCATGAAATTTGCAGTTACATGGTGGAACTAGAAAAAGATTATCCTGAATGAGGTATCCCAGAAGCAGAAAGACACACATGGTATATACTCACTTATAAGTGGATATTAGACATATAATATTAGATAAACAGACTAAAATCTGTACACAAAATGAAGATAAGCAACAAGGAGAACCCAGGGTAAGATGATCAATCCTCACTCATAAAAGCAAACAGGACAGGCATCAGAAGAGGGAGAAAACAGGGAACAAGACAGGAGCCTACCACAGAGGGCCTCTGAAAGAATCTACCCAGCAAGGTATCAAAACAGATGGTGAGACTTATAGCCAAACTTTGGGCAGAGTGCAGGGAATCTTATGAAAGAAGGGAGAAATGAAAGACCTGGTGGGGACAGGAGCTCCATAAGGAGAAAAACAGAACCAAAAAATTCTGGGCAAAAGGGTCATTTTTGATACTAATACTACAACAAAGAACCATGCATGGAAATAACCTGAAAATCCTGCACAGATGTAGCCCTTGGCAGTTCAGTCTCCAAGTAAGTTCTTTGGTAACATGAACTCTGTGTCTGGCTCTTTGATCACCCCCCCCCCAGTGGGGAGAAGCTGCACCAGACCACAGAGGAATACAATGTAACCAGTAATGATGAGACCTGATAGGCTAGGGTCAGAAGGAAAGGGAAGAGGAGGACTTCCCCTTTCAGTGGACTGAGGTAGGGGCATGGGACTAGATGAGGGAGAGGTAGGTTTGGGAGGGGATGAGAGAGAGATTAAAAGTGAATAAACTGTATTTAATAAAAAATTAATACTGTAGTTTAAAGAATAAAGAAAGACAAATAGAAAGACAGAAGTAAATTAAGAAAGCTATGTGCAGGGTGTGTAGCCAAAAACCATTCAAACGTCAATGGTGATACTCAATGAAATCAGAGGCTTTCAGAAGTCCACTTATCCACTGAGCAAGTAGGGCACCTGGTGATGTCCTGTATTCTGAGCATTTTGGGAGTCAGAGGCAGGCTCATCACTATGAGTTGGAGAGCCTACTGGGCTATACATCGAAACTAAAATTCCCAGAAATAGTAATATAGAGAAACCCTGTCTCAAAAAACCAACAAAATAAGAGAAAGAAAAGAAAGTTGCTCCCAAGATTGCCACCTCCTCCTACTGTGGCTCTCTATAAATTCAGATACTTTCACAAATCCACTAAACAAGCTGGGCAGAGGGTGGTCCTTGGCTATAATCTCAGCACTCTGGGAGGCAGAAACAGTCAGATATCTGAGTTCCAGGCCAGGCTGGTCTACAAAGAGCATCAAGAAGAACCATGGCATCTTAAGTGGAGGGGAAAAAAACAATAAAACAAAAGTGCATATAAGAGCGTGAACCCTAATCCTTACAAGACTGTTATGATGGCACACTGTAAATCCAGAATATCTCAGAAGTCCCCTGTCAACTGCACAATGGTGAGTGCCCTGGTGATCATCTGTGATCCATGTACTCTTGGATGAGGAGGCAGGCAGATCTCTGTGAGTTCAAGGCCAGTGTGGTCTACAAAGCCAAACCAGGTCAAGCAGGGTTTGTTAATCAGAGAAACAAAAGAACAACAACAAAAAGAGTAAAATATTTGCTTGCAAGAGTGAGTGCCCTTCTGAAACTGATTTTTCCAACCAAGGACCATGCATGGATGTAACCTAGAACCCCTGCTCGGATGTAGCTCATGGTATCTCAGTATTGAGTGGGTTCCCTAGTAAGAGGAACAGGGACTGGTTTCTGACATGAACACAATGGCAGGCTCTTTAACACCCCCCACCCCTGAGAGAGGAGCAGCCTTGATAGGCCATAGAAGAAGAAAATGAGACAGTCCTGAAGAGACCTAATAAGCCAGGGTCAGATGGAAGGGGAGCAGGACTTTCCCTATCAGTGGACTTAGAGAGGGGCAGGAAGGAGATGAGGGAGGGAGGGTGGGACTGGGAAGGAATGAAGGAAGGGCCTACAGCTGTGATACAAACTAAATAAACTGTAATTAATATAAAAAATAAAAAAAATATTAAAAAATAAAAACGAGTGTGTGCTCTAATACTTACAGGCTTGGTATGGTGAATCTCTGTGAAATCAGTTACTACCAGAAGTACACTGTCCACTGAAGAAGCCAGAGTAGCTGTTGTTTGCCTATAATCCCAGCACACTGGCAGGCATAGGCAGACATGTCTGTGATTTCCAGACCAGTCTGGTCTTAAATCAAGTTCAAGAAAACCAGAACATGTAATGCAGAGAAAACCTGTCTCAGAAAGAAAGAAAGAAAGAAAGAAAGAAAGAAAGAAAGAAAGAAAGAAAGAAAGAAAGAAAGAAAGAAAGAAAGAAAGAAAGAAAGAAAGAAAGAAGAAAGGAAGGAAGGATGGAAGGAAGGAAACCTGCTCTACAGTACACTGTCATAAGAACAAAACGACAGCCTACAGACTGGGAAAGGATCTTCACCAACCCTGTATCTGCCAGAGGGCTAATATCCAGACTATATAAAGATCTCAAGAAGTTAAAAAGCAACAAATCAAATAATCCACTTAAAAATAGATACAGAGCTAAACAGAAAACTCCTGATAGAGGAATAACAAATGGAAGAGAAACACTTAAAAAATGCTCAAATTCCTTAGTCATCAGGGAAAAGCTAAGATTAAAAACTCAATGACAACACATGCTGGAGAGGATGTGGAGAAAGGGAAATGTTCTTCTTTTGCTGGTGAGAATGGAAACGTGTACAACCACTTTGGAAATCAATCTGGGCAGTCACAGAAAATTAGGAATAGTGCTAACTCAATATCCTGCTGTACCACTCCTAGTAATATATCCAAATGATGCTCAAGCATACAACAAGGACATTTGCTCATCCATGTTTGTAGCAGTTTTATTCTTGAAGGCTAGAATCTGGAAACAAACCAGATGTCTCTCAGCTGAGGAACGGCTGGGGAAATTGTAGGTGTCTTTACACAATGGAATACTACTCAGATATTAAAAACAAGGAAATCATGAAATTTGCAGTTACATGGTGGGAACTAGAAAAGATTATCCTGAATGAGGTATCCCAGAAGCAGAAAGACACACATGGTATATACTCACTTATAAGTGGATATTAGACATATAATATTAGATAAACAGACTAAAATCTGTACACAAAATGAAGATAAGCAACAAGGAGAACCCAGGGTAAGATGATCAATCCTCACTCATAAAAGCAAACAGGACAGGCATCAGAAGAGAGAGAAAACAGGGAACAAGACAGGAGCCTACCACAGAGGGCCTCTGAAAGAATCTACCCAGCAAGGTATCAAAACAGATGGTGAGACTTATAGCCAAACTTTGGGCAGAGTGCAGGGAATCTTATGAAAGAAGGGAGAAATGAAAGACCTGGTGGGGACAGGAGCTCCATAAGGAGAAAAACAGAACCAAAAAATTCTGGGCAAAAGGGTCATTTTTGATACTAATACTACAACAAAGAACCATGCATGGAAATAACCTGAAAATCCTGCACAGATGTAGCCCTTGGCAGTTCAGTCTCCAAGTAAGTTCTTTGGTAACATGAACTCTGTGTCTGGCTCTTTGATCACCCCCCCCCCAGTGGGGAGAAGCTGCACCAGACCACAGAGGAATACAATGTAACCAGTAATGATGAGACCTGATAGGCTAGGGTCAGAAGGAAAGGGAAGAGGAGGACTTCCCCTTTCAGTGGACTGGGGTAGGGGCATGGGACTAGATGAGGGAGAGGTAGGTTTGGGAGGGGATGAGAGAGAGATTAAAAGTGAATAAACTGTATTTAATAAAAAATTAATACTGTAGTTTAAAGAATAAAGAGAAAGACAAATAGAAAGACAGAAGTAAATTAAGAAAGCTATGTGCAGGGGTGTGTAGCCAAAACCATTCAAACGTCCAATGGTGATACTCAATGAAATCAGAGGCTTTCAGAAGTCCACTTATCCACTGAGCAAGTAGGGCACCTGGTGATGTCCTGTATTCTGAGCATTTTGGGAGTCAGAGGCAGGCTCATCACTATGAGTTGGAGAGCCTACTGGGCTATACATCGAAACTAAAATTCCCAGAAATAGTAATATAGAGAAACCCTGTCTCAAAAAACCAACAAAATAAGAGAAAGAAAAGAAAGTTGCTCCCAAGATTGCCACCTCCTCCTACTGTGGCTCTCTATAAATTCAGATACTTTCACAAATCCACTAAACAAGCTGGGCAGAGGGTGGTCCTTGGCTATAATCTCAGCACTCTGGGAGGCAGAAACAGTCAGATATCTGAGTTCCAGGCCAGGCTGGTCTACAAAGAGCATCAAGAAGAACCATGGCATCTTAAGTGGAGGGGAAAACAATAAAACAAAAGTGCATATAAGAGCGTGAACCTAATCCTACAAGACTGTTATGATGGCACACTGTAAATCCAGAATATCTCAGAAGTCCCCTGTCAACTGCACAATGGTGAGTGCCCTGGTGATCATCTGTGATCCATGTACTCTTGGATGAGGAGGCAGGCAGATCTCTGTGAGTTCAAGGCCAGTGTGGTCTACAAAGCCAAACCAGGTCAAGCAGGGTTTGTTAATCAGAGAAACAAAAGAACAACAACAAAAAGAGTAAAATATTTGCTTGCAAGAGTGAGTGCCCTTCTGAAACTGATTTTTCCAACCAAGGACCATGCATGGATGTAACCTAGAACCCCTGCTCGGATGTAGCTCATGGTATCTCAGTATTGAGTGGGTTCCCTAGTAAGAGGAACAGGGACTGGTTTCTGACATGAACACAATGGCAGGCTCTTTAACACCCCCAACCCCTGAGAGAGGAGCAGCCTTGATAGGCCATAGAAGAAGAAATGAGACAGTCCTGAAGAGACCTAATAAGCCAGGGTCAGATGGAAGGGGAGCAGGACTTTCCTATCAGTGACTTAGAGAGGGGCAGGAAGGAGATGAGGGAGGGAGGGTGGGACTGGGAAGGAATGAAGGAAGGGCCTACAGCTGTGATACAAACTAAATAAACTGTAATTAATATAAAAATAAAAAAATATTAAAAAATAAAAACGAGTGTGTGCTCTAATACTTACAGGCTTGGTATGGTGAATCTCTGTGAAATCAGTTACTACCAGAAGTACACTGTCCACTGAAGAAGCCAGAGTAGCTGTTGTTTGCCTATAATCCCAGCACACTGGCAGGCATAGGCAGACATGTCTGTGATTTCAGACCAGTCTGGTCTTAAATCAAGTTCAAGAAAACCAGAACATGTAATGCAGAGAAAACCTGTCTCAGAAAGAAAGAAAGAAAGAAAGAAAGAAAGAAAGAAAGAAAGAAAGAAAGAAAGAAAGAAAGAAAGAAAGAAAGAAAGAAAGAAGAAAGGAAGGAAGGATGGAAGGAAGGAAGGAAGGAAGGAAGGAAGGAAGGAAGGAAGGATGGAA
>JAEOAE010003609.1:0-28290 GCA_036365155.1 Meriones psammophilus | reverse complement strand
AACAAAATATCTAACTACTAAACAGCAGAAGCAGACAGAACTCTCTTAGAGAGAGAGCAACAGTGTTAAGCATGGGGCGTTTCTCAGAGTACACGGAGATGCAAAGCCCCAGCTGTCTCTCGGAAGTCTCAGCCCAAAGTTGTCCAAGTCCAATAATGAAAGCCTTTCAGGGGCTGTACTTCCGGCTTCCTCACCGCTACTTAATCTTCCCTCTAAATCTGAACTGCAACTAGTCTACACAGAGCTGTTCTCCACAAACAGAAGTTAGAGCTGTGTAAGCTCTCCCCACTCTTCAACAGAAAGAACACATTTTCAATACATAGACACAAGGGAAGCAGGAAAAGTCCCAAAAGTTTAAGTAACAAAACTGGGGCAAAAGCCAGAGAAATGGAGTTTGTCTGGATCCTACAGTATTTCATTTTCCAGTGAAACTAACAAAGGGACAATGACTCATCACTTTTCCAACCTTTTAAAATGACTATGTCATTGTAAGAAAAACAACAGACCCCAAACACTCTTAATGAAGGGCTGGGAGGGTCTCTTCTCAGCCCAGGATTCCTGTCTGGAAAGAAGTTACCATTAGAATTCTGCTGTCGTCACCCCTGTTGCTGCTGTAAGCCCACACTAACTGTCTGTGTTTGGATTTTAGCCCCTGTAGCAGTACCTATGTGTAAGTGCATTTTCTTTTCATTAATCCAGTAGACTTAGGGATCCCAAAATGGGCAGAACGCTGTTCTCATGATCTCGGTGGGATGCTTCTATTTACGACTACCTGCCCCATTGCTTACTAAGCAATCTGTTATGATTCACTCGGTAGAAAGATAAACACATGATAGAAAGGTTGAGAAAAAAATCCCCCAAATGACATTTTCCTAACAGCTTTTTTGGTGAATTGAATATGTAATTATATTTCATGTGCATTGGTGCTTTGCCTGCATGTATGTCTATGTGAGGGTTCTGGAGATAGGAATGGTTGTGAGCTTCCATGTGGGTACTAGGAACTGAACTCAGGTCCTCCAGAACATCAGTCAGTGCTCTTAACCATTGAGCCATCTCTCAGGCCTGAAGACAGCTTTTCGTGAGAATTAAAACTTTCTTTTTTAATTTTTTTTTATTTTTCAATAATTTTATACATTCACTTGTATCCCAGCTGTAGCCCTTTCCCTCTTTCCCTCTCAATCCTTCCCTCCCACCCTCATCTCCACCCTGCCCCCTTCCGAGTCCAATGAGAGGGGGTGTCCTCCTCTCCTTCCATCTGGCCCTAGTTTATCAGGTATCTTCAGGATGGTTGCAGTATCCTTATCTGTGGCCTAGCAAGGCTGCTCCTCCCTCAAGGGGGAGGGGAAGCTCATGAGTTCATGTCAGAAACAATTCCTGTCCCCCTTACCAGGTAACCCAGTTGGATACTGAGCTACCATGGGCTATGTCTGAGCAGGGGTTGTAGGTTATATCCATGCACGATCCTTGGTTGTATAAGAAGTCTCATAGAAGACCCCTGTGCTCAGATATATTTGTACCTTGTGGGGCTCCCTGTCCCCTCTAGGTTATACTAATTCCCCTTTCCTTCATATGATTCCCTACACTCTGCCGAAGGTTTGGTTATGGGTCTCAGCATCTGCTTTGATACACTGCTAGATAGGAAATAAAACTTTCCATGTAAGAAGGACAATATAACAGACACACAGATGGCCAGGAGGGGTACAGGACACACTCAGAAGGTGGGAAGGAGGGGATGAGTGCAGCCAGCTTGAGGTCTCTGACTGCTCTGCAGGAACCCTCCTGCTGGCTGGGAAAAGGGAGCCATGCACAGGGCAGCCAGTCACATCAGAGCAGCCCCTGCCTTTAGAAAACGCCCTGCTCTCACCTTAGACAGCTTCCCTGAGGAGGTCTGGTGCCCACAGGAGAGCAATGGTTAGCTCTTGGGAGGAAAAACAAAAGGAGGAAAGAGCCTGTAGCCTTGTTTCAAATATTCTGCTAATGTGTTTCTGTTTCATGCCGTCCTGCCAGTTACTCCGTGCCTATTGGTAAGTTATTTATTCATCTCTTTCTACATTTCAATATCGTTTGTAACCTTTCCCAGAAGAGATTCTGGATTCGTGTCCTCCAACGCCCTTTCCTTCTCTGCTGTCTAGAACCCCTAAGTGCTGAAGAACTTACTGCTGTGCAGTGACTAGCCTGCACTGACACGGAACGGAGACTGCAGATGAGCATGAAGGCCCTGTAGGGCGGGGTTCACTTATGCAGAGGGAACTTTAAGGATAATTAGTCTGACACTTTTGATAGAGGTCCTGTTTTCATTCTCCACTAGCCCTTTAGAAACAAATGCCACATTGCAGTGAGGGCCTGGTGATTTCAGGGTGCTCATGATTCTGTCTGCACAAACATGCTCTAAGGAGTGATCCCAAACACGGGGCACACGTCTCCTTTACCATCAATCCTGCTGGAGGATTTTAAAGAAATCCTTCATCACTAAATGCAGAACCTGCCTCCACATTTTCTGAAGACATGTGTGCTTCTGCACTTTTCAGTCCTCATCTGTCTCTCCCATCATAGTCTTAGCTTTTCATGTGTCAAGGTGACAGTCCCCACCCACTAGCAGGGGAGTCGGTAGTACTCTGTGACAGCAGCACCTGCTTTTACACATGGGATTGCTGATGCCAGAGGCCGCTAGTCCTTTGTATGGTGCAGTATGCTCTCCAGGAGATATGACTTAATAACAGAATGATAAACCCCTGCCTGTTAGCACTGAGGCACTTTCTGTGTAGGACGCTAGGGGGAGCCATGCCGGGAGCCTGGGTGACATTGTCTCAGGAATTCGCCCCCTTCCAGCCCCCCATCCTCACAAAGATAGCACATTTGCGAAATAATTGCAGTTCAGCTCTTCCCCTAAATGCCCTGTGAGCAAAGGGGAAGCATTGGCATTGCCCATAACCTCTATGAGGTTGTTGTATGAAATCATTTTCAGCTGCACACTCTTAGCTGAAGATCAGCTCCTGCAGTGGTGCTAGTGCCCACAGTTTTCATGAGGTTGTGGGGTCATTGATTTTTCCTCAACTATGACATGAGCTTACCACACACCAAAAAAGAAATCTTAAAGACACACTAAGCAATGGGAACCTTGAAGGACATGATGAAAAGTAAAGAATAGAACAGTCAGCGGGATGACTGCTGGGATAAAGGAATTTGCTGCTGAGCTGGGCAAACTCAGTTCAGTCCCCAAAACTTAAATAGTGGGAAGTTTTTAGATAGGCCCAGGCCAACACACACACATTCACACATGCATACACATGCATGCATACATAAACATATAAATACATTCATGCATACATACACAAATATACACACACATAATGAGTAATCTTTAAAAATGGTCATTTTCTTTCTCCTGCTATTATCCTATCATATCTAGGGTATTACTTGTCCCTCAAGTTCTTCCCAAATCACCTTTAGAATTCTCATTAAAACCCAGAGATTATAAAAAAGGAAAACCTATATCCAAAGCTTAGAGATACAATTACAATGGGCTTCCTGCAGTGTATGAGGGATGGTGGTTTTCATGTAGATGAGATGTAAGATGAAGAAAAATAAAAGAAGAGGCTTATGTTAGCAACCTGCCAGTCTCCTAAAACTCATGACACTTTTCACTTGAAAGAGAATATTTTTTTATAAATTTCATGGTGTGAAGAATAAATCTATTCTATAAACTGACCCCAACCCTAAATAGACCATAAATATGCCATTCTGAGTATCCGAAACACAAGGAGAGGGTAGCACATTCTTGAGGGATAGAAAGCCTCACTAAATCCTTTCTCTAGTCTTACAAGTGGGTTTTAGTACATACTTCATTCTAAAATTACTGTGCTTTCTTTTTCCTTTTAAGTGTTTGCTCCGTTTGGCCCGGGTAAGTCCAGGTCTTCTCTCTCAAGCCTCCTCCGGTGTGGGTAGCATCCTTGGCCTCCAACTGCACTGGCCTTGTTGACATTTGACCACCAAACTCAGTGGCAAATAATTTTCCATCCCTTTTCCTCCACATTTGCTAGTGTAGGTTTGAATCCTTTCGTCTGTCTGCCTTCCCTGACCATGTGTCTCCCGTCCCTCAACCTTCAGTATTCTCTGAGACACAGTCTTGAAATTCAGGCAGTGGAGAACCCCACATTGGCCTAAAAATTCCCATTTCAGGTCATAACTGAAAAAAGACTAAGGTTAGTGAAGACGGGAGTGTGGCCTGTTACGCCAAAGAGCTGAGTTTACATGCAAAGGAAACCAAATGTCCAACGTTTAAGCCCATGGGCCTTGGACAGCAATGACACGGCTTCCACAGTGCAGAGGCCTGGGGCTTGGAAGGAATGAAAAGCCAGCAGCAACTGATGCCATGTTTGCCTTTCTCACTTTCAGCTTTCAGATCCAGGAAATTCAGTAAGTATGCATCATGCCCTTGGCCTCCCTACTCCTATGATTAACACCCTGGAGTTTGTGTTCCCAGATCTTCTTGAGTTACCAATTCTTCTGTGTGCAAGAATCATTATGTCTTGCATGGTTCCCTCTGGTTTCCGTTGTGGGTCCTTCTTGACTGTTTTCCTTTTGTAGTAAATATAATGTCTTGTTTGTGATTCAGTCATATGGAAGAGCACACGTGCCATCATGTAGTTGAGAGGTTCTCAACCTGTGGGTCACCACCCCTGTGGCAACCCTCTGTCTCCAAAGCATATTCACATCACCATCCATATTAGCTACACAATTGCAGTTATGAGGTAGCAATGAAGTAATGTCATGACTGGGGTCACCACAGCCAGAAGAACTGTATTAAATGGTTGCAGTGGTAGAAAGGTGAAATCACTGAGACAGTCTGTCATAAGGAGGTTGCTTCCTCTCTGCTGTGCTCTGGCAAACTGTTTTCACTTAAATGAAAAATCCTGTCAGGTTGACACGCACATTCCAAAGCACAATGAGGATTTTGACCACTGATCAACAATGCACACTTTCTGAATTGATTAGGAGAATGGGGTTAAACTGAGTCATGGAAGAGTGAGGAAAGACAGGAAATGCATGTGGCCAAACCTGGGTGACCCTGACATCACTAGTCTGAGACAAAGTGGTCTCCCCTGTGGGCACAGCTGTGGATGGCCATACCCTCTGGGTGGGGATGGAAAGAAAGCACAGTGCTCAAGAACAGTTGAGGCTCTTTGAGAAGGCCTGAGTTCTGATCCCAGCACCCATGGGAGCTGCACCTCCACAGGCCTCCTAGGCGCCGCACACACACACACACACACACACACACACACACACACACACACACACCCTTTCACAGAGATAAACACATAAAATATAAAATTAATTTTCTAAAGAAAAGCTGTTGGAAGGTGGGTTCTCTCAGGGTGAGAAAATCCCACTGTGACGTCTCTTTTGTGTTTTGTTTTTAGCCTGACCTCCTATGGGTAAGTTCCTCAGCTGCTCTCACACACTTGGCACTGCTGTCAAGCTTTCTGCACTGCATGCTTCTACTCCCAGAATAGATGCACATAATGCTAAGGTCACATCAAATGTTCCTCTTATTCAAAGTCTAAGGCTTCCAGCATCTGCTTTGGGGATATTGCCACGGGGGGGTTGACATGCTAGAGAAGAGCACTAACACCCGCCCTCCCTCTCAACACCTCCTGAGCCCCAGTAGTTCTTAGAATTCATCTCAGAATTTCCCCCAGGCTGGAGAGCTGGCTCAGAGGTAAGGAGCACTGCCTGAACTCAGGTTCAGTTCCCAGCAGTTATCTGTACTGAGATCTGCTGCCCTCTTCTGGCACGTAGGCACACACGCAGGAAGAGTACTATAGAAAGAATAAATATAAACACATCATTTAAAAAAATCTGTAAAGAAAATTTCTGCTGCCTTAATAAACTACTTTATTTGACAGTCAGGAGGTAGTGAGCCCCTGTACACACTGAGTCCCAGCAAGAATCCTCACAGTTTACTTTGGTAGTTCTTTTCATTGATTGTGGCTTGGGGAAGATTTCCAAAACAAAATTACAAATTTCTTGCCCGAAGATAACTGAGTTTGATGAGATCACACAGAAATTGATGCACAGAAGTGCTGGTTTCCCCACACTAATTAAAGGAATCTGAAGTTTTGACGAGTGAGCTAGCGTGTATATCCAGCAGTGTCCAGCTTACCTGGCTGCTGTAAAAAATGGACCATTTAATATAATGTTCAAAAATGGATACTGGGCTTGTAATTGATAGCTTCCCACTGCTCCTGCAGAGGACCTGATTCCCCATGCACTGGAGGTGGCTCACAGCCATCCAGAAATCCAGAACAGGGAATCCTGTGCCTCCTCTGGCCTTCAAGAGCAGGGCACACATGTCATGCCCTTCCACCAAAAACACACACTTAACACAAATAATCCAAAAACTCATGGAAAGTGGCTGTTCAGAGTGTGATAACACTTGCCGAATATGAGCTATTGCTATTATTTTTAAGAGATAGTTGTTTCTTCCCTCAGTAATTCCTTTCAGTCTTCCCAAGCTACAAACTCCCTATGCCCCTAGCCACCCTCCATCATCCTAACCTACTGAACAAATGGCAAGTTCTTCCCATTGCATTTCACCTTCCTCTCACTCATCTTCCAATTTACTGAAAGGAATCCAGCGTTTTGTCAATAATGTCTACATTTTATTATTGGTCATCAAGACCCAAGTCACATCAATATCTACACTGTGATTGTCATCGTTTTGTATTTGGGGGGAAATCTCCAGTGATCCTCAGTTTGTTGGTTTTAAGACATAGAAGGGAGTCAGCCTTGGGGGAGGGAGAAAGGAAATACTGGATACCTGAATGACATGCTTTTGCTGTACACCCAGTTCTGTTCCCAGGTGTCCCGTGTCGAGTAAATCCCTCAAGGACAGCTTCCAGATGCCAGGTGTCAGATCGCGGAGGGAGTGCCTACTGCCAAGGAGAGAACAGGGACACACAGGGTCGGGTATGTCAGGGAATCCTTTACAATGCGGTGCCAAAGTGAGTTTGGGAACAGAGCAAGAAGAGGGAGCTTGCAGGGGAGCAAATGTGGGCCTCCAAGGAGACGCCAATCTCGAGCGCTGTTTGAAGGTGTGCAGGAAGTTGTGTGTTGTGACCCACTGCTGCCACCACCTTGCAATACACAGGAAGCCTCCTGCAGGAAGAATGATGAGTGTGCACCGAGGAGACAGGAATGTGTCCATACCTGTGTACAGCAACCCCAACCATGTCTGTGCTCCAGACCCATGCCTCCACCTCCACCGTGTCCGTGTCCACCAGAACCACAGTGTCAGGGGGCAGGACAGCAGCAGCAGCAGCAGCAATCACAACAGCAGCAGAAGCAGCAGCAGCAGCAGCAGCAGCAGCAGCAGCCCCAGAGGAAATAGCTTTAGCAGCCACCGCCAGCGCCTGTATATTGGACCTCTTCGCTTTCTGCTCTTCAGAAATCTACCGTTACTAGACTTGCTCACCACGAATTTCATCTTCCAGATATCGCTCCATAAGTATATATATACACACATCATCCAACGAAGGAAGACGGTGTTTTCTGAAATAAAATGTCTTTATTAAATATCCAATAAGTTCCCTTGGCAGTATTCTATCTCTAACTTAACCAGCTGACCTTAACATTCTGATGGTTGCAAATGCTCTATTACACATAAATGTGTGTGTGTGTATGTATTTATATTTATATTAGAGAAAAAATAAAAATCAGAGTTCCTGCAACCAGGTAGTTTACAACAGAAATGCCGACAATGTAAACAGTCCCTTTTTTTTCTTTTTTGGTTTTTGAGACAGGGTTTATCTCTAGCCCTGGCTATCCTAGAGTTGATTTGTAGATGAGGCTGGCCTTGAACTCACAGAACTCTGTCTGCCTCTGCCTCCCTAAGTGCTGGGATTAAAGACATGTACCACCATGCCTGGCCTGTAAACAGTTACTTTTAAGGGTCAATTTTAAAATGTGTCCTAAGGAATTTATGTAGACAGACTTGGTAAAAGTTTAGAAATAAAAGGTTCAGAAATCTCAAGAAAGAAAAAATATCTGTCCCTTCATGGGGACAGATGTGGATGACACTTTTCAAGCAACAAATGATGGTGTAGACATGGATACATGAGGTAGAGAGAGCAGGAGGAAGGCAAGGGGAGCCCAGGCCTCGGGCCATGGTCCAGGGCACATGCTAGTGTGTAGCCAAGACTCACGGGGCATCTGAGGTCAGGTTCTGAAAACCATGGTGGAAAGGGTGTTTCCAAAAACAAACCTGAGTTTACACTTTACTCTCTGCACAACTGAAAACCTTTCAGGGTATTTGAGGAAAGGGGAATGAACAGGAGGGAGGGGATGGGAAAGGGACCAGAGAGGAGGAGGGAGATGGAGAGGAGGGAGGGGATGGGGGATGGAGACAAAGGAGGAGGGAGAAAAGAGAGGAGGGAGAGGATGCAGGAGGGACAGGAGAGAGGAGGTTAAGGTTGGGAGACAGGAGGAGGGAGAGGAGGGAGGAAGAGGAGAGGAGAGGAGAGTTGGGTTCCCAGCAGCTCACAACTACCTGGAATACTGTTCCGTGGTATTCAATGCCCCTTTCTGGCCTCCTGAGGTCACACACACACACACACACACACACACACACACCAGCAAATGATTCTGATTGTAGCTGGAGACATAGTGTAGCTGGAAAGATGTAGTTTGGAAGAGACTGGAGCTGTGTGTGGCCTGGGCACATGCAGTGGACCAGAGCCTGGAGACTCTGACCAACACCTACTGGTTCCCTGGCTGGCTGCCTCCCCAAGTCACCACCATCACCATCAACTTCCCCCTCACCAGGATCCCCTGCACACACTTCCTGCCCTGTGTTAGTCAGGGCTCTCCAGAGCAATAGAACTTATAGAATATTCATGGAAAAGAGATCATTAGAACAGCTTGTGGGCTGTGGTCCAGTTAGTCCAACAATGGCTGTCAACCAATGGAAAGTCCAAGAATCCAGCAGTTGTTCAGTCCATGAGGCTGGATGTCTCAGCTGGTCTTCAGCGTTTGCCAGGATCCCAAATAAGTAAGATTTAATGCCAGTAAAGGAACAGACTTGCCAGCAAGAGCGAGAGCAAGTGGGCAGAGAGCCAGCTTCCTTCCTCCATGCTGTTTAGCTGGGCTGTCAGCAGAAACTGTGGCTGAGATTAAAGGTGGATTTTCCCACAAAAGGTCCAGAGGAAAAGTGGTGTAATGCCAGATTCATTAGACCTTCTGAGACCTCCAAGAAGCAACTCGATGCAATTGTAAGAGAGCTTTATTACAAGAGCGATCTAACTCAGGATCCAAGTCTCACTGACGCAGCAGTAGAGAAGTGGGACCCCGAGCTCTGAGTGAACAGAATTTTTAAAGGGAAAGTCTGTGAGCAGGAGGTTTTCATGGCAGCAAGAAGGGGGGCACAAGCCTTGATGTTACAGAACTGGGTGAAGTTTAGCAGGGCTGGGTGACCTTTTCTGAGGCACACAATCACAATGGCTAAGGCATATAATCACAATGGCTATTTTTTTAAACCATATCTGAAACACTGGGGAGAATTTTTCCACCTGATTCCCAACTGATTCCCATTGGTTATTGCCAGGGAGATTGTCTCTATTTTCTTTGAAGCATTTATTCTGTATTATTTCTTGGAGGCTGTTGCTAGGAGAGTTAACTTTGTTCTCAGCCAAGTGTACATTCTGTGATATTTCCTGGTACATGAATTCATCTCCTAGTCAAGATGGCTCTTTACTCAGGCTAA
The DNA here is from genome assembly GCA_036365155.1 of Meriones psammophilus. NCBI lineage: Eukaryota > Metazoa > Chordata > Mammalia > Rodentia > Muridae > Meriones > Meriones psammophilus. The sequence goes on along the minus strand of JAEOAE010003609.1, from coordinate 18,530 downwards.
CTATGCCCAGGCTAACTTAAACTCTTCATTTCCCCTTTCCATGTACCTGAAGAGGCCAATCTTGGGCTCTTATAGTTCAAGGTCATCTCCAAGCTGGCGGTACTGGGTTCTCATTATCATTAACTGTATAGTCCCTAGTCTTTGCCTAGTATATCTCCAGCTAAGCAGGTCCCCACAATAATAGCTAATGTCAGGGAGTCCCTTTTGACCTAGGATTTCAGCCTGTAGGTGGGATTTTGGGCCTGTGGTCTCGTCTCCTAAAATTGCTTCAGCTCTGACAATAGGACCGTTGACATCAGGGGCTAGGAAGGCTGAAATGCCAGCCAAAGGCTGGTCAATGGGGTAGTCCTCAGAAGCATCTGGTTAGGTGGTCCATCTGGGGAGGCAGTGATCAAGCATGTCAGCCTCCAGCAAACTCAGATCTCAGCTTGCAGTCTCAACCAGGTGAAAATCTGCTGAGACAAATTCAAACTAGAAACAGAAGTTAACATTTGTCTAATAAATGGGAAAAATGAGGAATCCCAAGAACAGGGAAAAACTCATCTGGGGTCTGTTCGAGCTATGACAGATTTAGGTCTCATGGCTTTTTGATTTCTTGAAACCTTTTGTGAATAACAGGTAAAACTGCATCCAACGGAATGCATATCAGTTTTTCCCTAGCTGTTTGTTGTTGTTTATAAACAACTTAAGTGTGTCCATGGTCTGAAACTCTTAACATTTTAACTGTGGGCCCTGCTGTTGGTAATTAGCCACCAAAGGAGCTTGGCTACTTTTTGTCAGTTCTTAGCATTTGCCTTTAGTCCCCATCTCCATGTTACATTGGAAAGTTAGGCAGAAACACATTAATGGCTTTAGTAATAAACTCTGAATGCTTGGACTTTCCCTGACAAAGCAACAAGAAGGAATAGGTTTAAGATATTTCTGTATCAAAGTCTACCTCAGAAATGGCAGAGAGTAAGAAAACCATGGTAACAGCTCTGGCTTTTGGGTCAGATACACACATCGTATAGATGTGTTTAGCATGATGAAATGCATCTCTAAATCTGTCTCCAGGAAACAACCAAGAGGCAATTAAGATCTCAAACTTGTGACTGGGTAATAAGCAATCATTGTTTCATCAACTTATCAGAACTCTATTGGTCAGTGTCAAAACTCTGGACTTCTAAAATCTTATAACAACATAAGCACAACAACAGCAGAAAGAGGAAAGAAATCTGAAATATCTTAGCTACATTCTGACTTGCCTCCAGAGCCAGGACCTTAACCTGGGTCCCTTTCTTGGGGGGGACAATTTCTGACCCATTTTTAATATGCCTCAAATTACTTTTCTGTATCATTACAATTCACATTCATATACCTTAAAACATCTATTTACACCCTCCAATTTTACTTGCATTTATCAACCCTGAAACATTTTCCCAGACCAAACAACATTTTCTAGATTCTTAAAACCTAAACTCCTATATCCTCAGATCCTATATAAACTGCATTATCTTTTTATTCAGCAACCACCATAAGACATAAATAATTAACATGAAGCCTGTAGGCAAGGCAAACTTGCCTGCCTTTTTCAAATAGAAGACCTTGTACCTGATAATTTTAAATAATTAATAAATTAACCAATAAACTAACAATGGATCTAGCTATCTGCTCTTTAGCTGCAAGGCTACCATTAGCTTAGCTTAGCCATCAATGTAATCAGAGACCTGAGAAGGATAGATATGTCCCAATCCATGTACCAATCAAAATGACAGTGACAACTAGTCAGTCCATTACTCTAGGCAGCTGTCCTTGGCTCCTGTGGTCTCATGGCATCATGAGCAGGGCAGTCCAGCAATCAGGCACAGAAGATGAGAGACTGTTTCTGTGGAGAAAGAAATGAGAGAATGGCCTCACCTCGCCCTTAGCAACGTGAAACATTGACTCTCCAGGTGTCCACAGTTTTGTCCACAGTTTAGGCTGGGCCCAGGCAGTGGGCCAGTTGGGGCAGTCTTGCCCAGTGGCTAGCATAACACAATTCAGAGTCACATTGTGCCCAAATCTTCTTGGAGACCTTGGGGGAGCTACTGCCAGGATTTTGGGACTCTGTCATAATAAGCTTACACATTTAAAATGCCATATTCATCAGATCTCTGACAAGCTTGAGGGCTGGCATATCTGAATTATTCTTCATCTCTCTTTTAATTATCTATTTTAAATTGCATCCTATGAAATGAATGTTATAATCTCTAATTCTGGTATATTCCTTAAATAAATGTTTTAAACCCATATTTATCTCAAGTAGATACATATAGGCCAACTTTATAATTACCCATCCTAGGCTTAACTTTAAAAACATAAACAAAAGACCAGACAATATCCATTCTTATAACTAACTGCATTCATCAGCATAACTTCAAATATCTTTCTGAACTAAAATCAAAGCAAAACTTTCAATCAAATACAATACATAGAAGGGCCAGAAAATCTTGCTCATCCTATCATATTGCATTAAAACCGAACAGCAAAAAAAGCATAAAGGACAAAAATTTCATTTAGCACTAAACGAAGAACTAAACACAGCTGGCAACCTTAGAGATGGACAATTCTGGCTATTTCAAACCTATTGGCCAGAAAGAAACAGCATTAAATAATTTATATAGGAACTGGCAAACAGGTATATATTTTTATAATAATTAACGATGACTTGAATATAACCCTATATAAACCTGGGCTAAAGAGCATAAGAAAACATTTTGCATTGAAAAAACATCAGCCTTTTAAATGAAGAGAAAGATATTTTATAGTTCTTTCTCAATTTGTACTTGCAGGTGTAAAAAACAAAGCAAATAATTTATACCTTTTATAACATTCTTTATACCTTTAGGTTAGGCTTTTCTCAGTTCTGTTTTTTTTTTTTTTTATTTTACCAAACATTTTTCTTGATTTTCAGACCATATAAAAGTTTTCATTAGAACCCTTTTCATTATTTTATCATTCTGACATAATATATTTAAAAAAAAATTTGCAATTTTCATAACTGGCTCAAATAGTATAGCTTGGTTTCATTTGGTAAAATTAAAAAAAATAAATATCAAAGTCTTTTGTTCTCCCCCAAAGGATTGAGAAACTGTTCCAAGTTCCCTGTTAGAATGCCCAAGGTCATTGTCTAAAATACCTGATAAACTCTAAAATGTTCTATTGCCTTAAACATAATTTTTTTACAAACCTGTTTTTGCAATATCAAAATAAGGTGCCCTTTTTAGGAATGAAGTCACAAAGTATAACCATAATTTTGAAAGTCAAAACCAAATTTTATCAATGCAAACAATTCAGTACTTTTAAAATCAATACCAAGTGTATTATTTTGATGTTGGCTGCCAGCAAGAGAAGTTCCTGTATACAAACACATGGAAATGCCGTTTTAATATTTTATATAAACAGAGTTTCAAACCTTATTATTTTTATAAACCTGGTTTTTAAAACAGAAGAGAAATTATGTAATGTATTGATTATTAATACATTTAATAATCAATAATCAGACATCAAGATATATAGAACATAGTTAACTTATATATTTAAAACAAACAAACAAAACTGTAAAACTCATTTTTATTTCCTTTAGCTGTAATTTCAAGGGAGGAACATCTTGCTACCTGTTAAATCCAATTTTTATGACCATAGAGGTTTGCAGTTTTACCTGAGAAGCTACTGTTGCCCCTTTAAGAGCTGCCTGCTTGCACGGAAGCCTTAAACGTTTCTCAAAACCTGTTTTATCCACTTTAGCAGTAGCATCAGTCTTAAGGTTGGGTACTATAGGGGCTGGCATCCCATATATAATCTCAAAGGGAGTTAAACCTAGCTGGTAAGGGAATTCCTGACCCTATAAAGGGAAAAGGAGAGAAGCATCATCCAGCCAGTGCCATTCTCCAAGGTCAGTTTCATTAAGGTCTCTTTTAATGTTCTGTTCATCCTCTCTACCTGTCCTGAACTTTGGGGCCTATCTGCACAATGCAATCTTCAATTTGCCTTGATAAACTTAGCTACATTCTGACTTATCTTCAATGCAAATGCTGGTCCTCCAGAGCCAGGACCTTAACCTGGGTCCCTTTGGGGGGGAGGGGAATTTCTGACCCAATGACATTCCTCCTTACAGTATGTGCACTTGTTTTTACCCAGTGGTGGTCCGCTTCGTCCCTCTGCTGAAGTTGGAGCTTCCTTTCTCTGGGGTCCAAAACATTGTTGGCCAATAGGACCTTTGCCAGATCCCGATTCAAAGTCTTCCCTGTCTTCAACTGCTTTTCCTCAGAACTGTCCCTGTGACTGTACACTCTCTCAGCTACCTGGACTAAGTCTTGCAATGTCATCTGTCTTATTCTTTCCTGTTTCTCTAATTTCTTTCTTATGTCTGGAGAGGACTGGTTAATGAAAGCCAAAGCAACTGTACCTGTATGTTCAGGTTTTTCTGGATCTACATGTGTATATCTGCAAAAGGCTTCATTAATTCTTTCCAGAAAGGCAGCTGGACTTTCATCTGTTCCCTGTCTGACATCATATACCTTGGGGCCAAATGAGTGGGCTGTCTTGCGGCTGCCTTGAGACCTGCCAACAGAGTCTGATGGTAAACTAGGAGACGTTCCTTACCTGTAGAGCCTGTGGAAGGAGGATTGTTGGTGGGGGTCAAAAAAGGCTTGATCCATGGAGGTGGATGATTCACTAGATCCTTCCAAACTACAATATAGGGCACTTGGTCTGGGTGCCCATATTCTTTCTGAAGGATTCTATTTCCCATCGCAAGGCCAGTGGGAAGGTGGAAAGGTCCTCTGGCAACCAGCCCACGTTGAAGGTGGGCCATTCTGAGCTGCAGAAAGTCATCATTTTTCCTTTTTTTTTTTTTTTTTTTTTTTTTTTTTTTCACATCAACTGAAAGACCATAAGCTCTAGTCTTAACTTCCCTAAAAGGAGTCAGAACCAAGTCAAGGTGTTTGGAAGTAATCTGTCCCGTATCGTCAGTCAGTCTATTCATCAAGAGAATTCAGGAGAATGCAAAAGAAGTAAGGAGAACAATTTCAACAAATAGTAAAATAGTAAATAGTAAAAAAAGAACCGGCTGTCTCAGACAAAAACGAAACTAAAGGCAACAGCTCACAGCCTATATCTGGGCTAATATCCTGGGATAAAACTGAAATCACAGAAATGAAAACAGCCACAGTTTTGAACAAAAGTAGAATCAAGCACGCTCAGGTAGACACAAAACCACAAACAGTCACAGAAATGAAACAGTAACTCTGGGCACAACACCAAGAAAAAGACAATTAATCACACACAGAGACCAAGTAAAACCAAAAACCTGGCTTTTCCTGGACTTCTCTGCCACAGAGGTTCCAGAAAGTCTATGAAAACTGATCCTCACTCCAGTTCCCCTATCCCAGGAGTTCCGAGGAGGCAGAAACTAACGGGGACGAAAAACATCTTTTTGAAGCACACACACACACACACACACACACACACACACACAGACACATACACCCGCAGCTGTGAGCCCCGATACACCTGTCGTATCCACAACTGGCAGCTTCCACAAGCACCTCGAGGCTTTTCAGGACAAGAAACAAAAAATAAAAGCAAACAAACACTTGAAGCAGACAGACAACATAGAAGATATTTACCCATGGGATTAAGCTCTCCGGGTTGGGAGTCCTAGAGGTCCTGAGGCATCCCGGAATGAGCCTCCAAATTTAATGCCGGGGTCATGGGACCCTCAGAGACCACCAAGAGACAACTCGATGCAATAGTAAGAGAGCTTTATTACAAGAGCGATCTAACTCAGGATCCAAGTCTCACTGAAGCAGCAGTAGAGAAGTGGGACCCCGAACTCTGAGTGAACAGAATTTTTAAAGGGAAAGTCTGTGAGCAGGAGGTTTCCATGGCAGCAAGAAGGGGGCACAAGCCTTGATGTTACAGAATTGGGTGAGGTTTAGCAGGGCTGGGTGACCTTATCTGAGGCACACAATCACAATGGCTAAGGCATATAATCACAATGGCTATTTTTCTAAACCATATCTGAAACACTGGGGAGAATTTTTCCACCTGATTCCCAACTGATTCTCATTGATTATTGCCAGGGAGATTGTCTCTATTTTCTATGAAGCATTTATTCTGTATTATTTCTTGGAGGCTGTTGCTAGTTGAGTTAACTTTGTTCTCAGCCAAGTGCATAGTCTGATATTTCCTTGGTACATGAATTCATCTCCCAGTCAAGATGGCTCTTTACTCAGGCTAACTATGCCCAGGCTAAATTAAACTCGTCAGGGGCTTTTCCAACTGCAAGATTTATTTAAGAAAAAGCCCCTCCCAGGTGTACCCAGATGCTTGGGTTTTAGCTAACTCCAGATGTAGTCAAGTTAATGACACAGTGTAAAACATTACAGTCCCCAAAAGAGTAGAACCCCTCAGGCTGCTAAGAGTGAGCTTGGAACTGTGCCTCTGTTCCCTCCACAGAGGACAACTTAGCACAGTTTCAGCAGAACATCTGTATCTGGCTACAGACAGCTGTACCTGCTTTTCCCTACTCAATCCACCCCTTTCCCTCTCCTCACCCTCTGGCACTCCTCTGAGCACACAGCCTCATTCTAACACACCCCACCTCACCATGCTCCACCCTCTCCCTCTACAAAGCTCCCCAAAGCTCTTCTCTCTCTGCAACCCTCACTTCCCCACACCTTCCCACCCCTCCATCTTACCCTCTATTGTTCCTCCCTCTGCAGTCTCCTCCCTCTCACAGCTACCCATGATGCAGCAGGAAGCCTGGGAGACTGTGGCCAGCCTGAGCACCTGAAGAAGGAGACCCTGAGGTCCAGATGTTGCCCAAATCCTTACACTATACAACCAGCCTTCCCACAGTGCCCTCTTTTACTTTAAGAAGGGTCAGTAGAACTAAGAACAAAATCCTTACTTTGTAAAGTCCAGTACATTTCCCTGTAATGGAGCAAATATACTTCCTTGTCAATTTATATTCTATTGCAAATACTCAATTCTGTCTCTTTGGTACCAAGACAGTCATACAGACTTTAAAAACAAATAGCACGGTGTTCCAATAAAATTTCAATTTTGGATACTGAGGTTTTAATTTCATCATGTTCACATAGCACAAAATATTATTTGACATTTTGCATTAAATATAAACAAGACATCACAGATCATGTAAAAACATTCTAATTCTATTTGGCTCAGAATTTTAAAATCTCACTTGAAGATACAATAATAAATTCAGAATATAATAAAAGAGAAATTCTTTAACTTGATAAATGCTGTCCACTTCTGGTTGTGTTTGTTTTGTTTTAAAGGCTGAGGATTGCACCCAGGGGCTCACACATAGCGATCTTGTCCTATACTATGGACTCTGCCCTCAGAATTTAATTTCTTGACTCTACAAGTTTCTCAAACAGAGGCCACATGCTCTCTGTCTCATTCAGGACTTCTTTGCTGTGATGAAACACCATGACCATGATAAGCAGGTTGGGGAGGAAAGGGTTAATTTCAGTGACACTCAGATATCACAGCACAAAATCAAGGAAGTCAGGACAGCAACTCAAGCAGGGCAGGAACCTGGAGGCAGGAGCTGATGCAGAGGCCAGGCAGAGGTGCTGCTTCCTGGCTGGCTCCATGGCTGCTCAGCCTGCTTTCTTACATCACCCAGGACCAGCAGTCCAGGGGTGGCACCCCCACAATAGTCTGGGGCCTCCCACATCAATCACTCATTAAGAAAATTCCCAACCAGCTTTCCTACAGGCCAAACTGATGGGGGCATTTTCTCAGTTGAGGGTCTTTCCCTCTTCCAAAATGACTCCAATTTGTGTCAAAGTGACATTAAAACTAGCAAAAACAAACACTCATTAATTTATGAACAAAACAGACCCAACAATACTAATCAAAACTTCTATATTTGTTACTCTTTATTGCTATGCAAAAAAACCATGACCAAAGCAGTTTACAGAAGGAGATCCTTGGGGCTTACTGTGTGACAGGGAGCCTAACAGAAATGACCACTCCAATGCACTTTATACGCAATTCAACGTCTTTATTCCAGCTGGCTGGGACTACACTCAGGTACTCAGGGACCCAGATGAAGCCCCAGGAGTGCAGAGTGTGGTGCTTGTGGATGAAAACTGGTCCTGACTCTCACCCGGCAGCTGCAGGGGAGCATTGCAGAAGCAAGCAGTTTACAGAACTAAGGTCAGTAGGAAGGGTGTCTTAGTTAGGGTTAATTGCTGTGAAGAGACGCGATGACCACGGCAACTCTGATAAAAGGAAACATTTAATCTGGGCTGGCTTACAGTTTCAGAGGTTTAGTGCATTATCATTATCGCAGGAATCACGGCAGCGTGCAGGCAGACATGGTGCTGGAGGAGCCCAGAAATCTACAGCTTTTGTTTTGTGTTGTGTTGTGTTGTGTTGTGTTGTGTTAAAAAATGAAAACCCCAACCATTCTATTTTACCCATAAAAACTCAGAAGACACATGCTGGGGTGAAAATCTGCTAGCTCAGAGAGGCAGAGAAAGCACCCACCTGACCCTCCTTCTCAGCTCAGGTCCAGATGGTAAAAACACTGAAAAGGTTTACCAGCTCACCTGACAGCCCAGAGGAAAAGCACAAAATACCTAGAGCCTAAGCTAAAGTCCTAAAGAGCCAGCTCAAAAGCCAGAGAGCTAAAGCCCAAGCTACAGAGCTAAAAAGCTCAAAAGCCCCTTCTTCTCCATACTGTCTTTTTTTTTTTTTTTATTTTTTTACAATTTATTCACTTTGTATCCTAGCTGTAGACCCCTCCCTTATCCCTTCCCAATTCCACCCTCCCTCCTGCTTCTCCACCCATGCCCCTTCCCCAGTCCACTGATAGGGGAGGTCCTCCTCCCCTTCCATGTGACCCTAGCCTATCAGGTCTCATCAGGACTGGCTGCATGATCTTCCTCTGTGGCCTGGTAATACTGCCCTCCAACCAGTCTGGGGAGGTGATTAAAGAACCAGCCACTGAGTTCATGTCAGAGACAGCCCTTGTTCCCCTTACTAGGGTTCCCATTGGGAGACTGAGCTGCCATGGGCTCCATCTGTGCAGGGGTTCTAGGTTATCTCCATGCATGGTCCTTGGTTGGAGTGTCAGTCTCAGAAAAGACCCCTTGGCCCACATTTTTTGGTTCTTTATCTCTCCTTCTGCATCTGCAGTCCCCTCTGGGGCTTTCTTTCTCACCTTTCAGGTGCAGTCCAGAGCCCCATGACTAGGGCTCCAAAAGCAGTTCTCCTCCTGCCTGAGGACTGCCTCACAGCAGCACACAAAGTCAGGAGAGGATGGAGACAGGAAGCATGCCTGGAATGGCTGTACAGGGATCTCACACCCCAGGAACAGCTGATGGCTAGTTCAACTTTACTTCCAAAGAACAAAGAACATACACCCCTAGAGGAGTGGTTAGGAGGCTCCAAGAATAAGTGTACATAATTGGCTGAGTCCAGGCTCTTCAAGGAGGCCTGATTTGCATAATACACCACACTCCAATCATGAGAGCAGACTGTCAGTGCTTGATTAACATACAGATAAGCACAGGGAGGGGAGAGCCAGCAGGGAGCTGTGTCAGAGGCCATATATCAAGTGTGGCTGTGGGAGTCTATCTCTAAAGGCACTCTCCAGGTGAAGTCAGGCAGAGGGCAGGGGACCCCGCCAAGGGGAGGGAGTTCTGCCTTTGGTGCCAAGCTCTGAATGGCTATCCAGTCCAGTCAGGATCTGCGACCTCATCCAGCAGGGTAGCTCCAACAAGCTGATATTGTGTTACAGAAGAGAGCTAAAAGACCCACTGTGGGCACAAAACACAGGACATTCTTTCATCACCAAGACCCTGGGAAACTGAAGGAGGTTGAACCCAGGGGCCTGTAGATACAATCATTCCACCTCTCTGTTATCCACACAACTGTGAGCCCAGGATGGCGGGCCCACACCCAGCTCTCCTCTCCAGGGAAGACACCACCATGAATTTCCCTCCTTACCCTCCTCCTTGTTTGTCTTAAGCACTGATCTTCATTTAGCATTGGCCTGGTGCACTGTGATCTTCCTGCCTACGTCTCAACTATAAATCCCAACAGCTGGTGTTTTTGTAACACTGAAAGGGACTCTGGTTCCCAGAGCAAGGCCAGAACATATTGGATGAATGGGTGTAAGAATGAGGCAGGTATTTCTCATATAAAAATGGAGTGTCAAATGTAAATGAAAATAAAAACTTTGGATCAGAGCCATGTGTGGTGGAGTATGCCTGTGAGCACAAACCTGAGGAGGAAGCAAGAGGGTCAGAAGTTCAGGGTCATCCTCCACTACACAGCAAGTTCAAGGACAGTCTGGTCTATATGAATTCTCTGAAAAAGGCAGACCAGGAGGTTGTGGTGAAACCTTTAATCCCAATACTTGGGAGGCAAAGAAAGGTGACTCTCTGAGTTCCAGTACAGCCAAGGCTACACAGGGAAACCCTGTTTCAAAAACCAAACATAAACACATAACAACTAAGGTAAGGAGCTGAGGGACATGATCCCTTAGTGTTCTGCCACACACAAATTAGCAGCCACCCAAGGACTTCAGAAGAAAGATCAGTTAACCAACCTGCCACCTTCAGTTCCAAGATGGCCTCTCCACGGAAGAACCCACAGAAGTGGCAGAGTGTACCCTGTATCCTGCATGACCCCTGGACCTTGTGGATGCGCAAGGCAGCCTTGCCTTGGTGGAACTGGTCCTTCACCAGCGAGGTCCGCCCTGAATACTCAGCCACCTGCTCCTCCTTCTGCTCTTGTTGGTCCCGACAGACAAACACTGCTGCTGTGAATCTCCATCGGAACCACCTCAACTCCTCCATGTTCTCCACATTCATGGCTGGAGACACAGAGCAGGGCAGTATGGTTCCCCCACCTGGTGAGGCCACAATGGGGTCAGAGGGAGCAAACTCCAGGAACTCCTCTGTGGACACAGACACGGACGGGAGAGGACTGGGGAGACACAGGTCCATGCAGAGAACACACACTGTTATGTAATAGTCTGTAAGCAGGAAGCAAGGGCGAGATGGGTAGCCCTAGGCATTGTGGATTGGGTACCCATGACTAAGGCACAACAGATCTTCAGACAATACAGTGTAGCCCACAAACAATGCTAGATACTCCCTGTGCTCCCTGTGCCCCTGGCCCCAGACCCTTCCATGAAGAAACCTCCTGTGCATTTCTTCTCTAGCTTGCATCTACCTGGTCACACAGGTGCCTTCCAGGTAACTGGATCTCAGCCCAGAGCTCAGTTTCTGGGTCTGGGGTAGGCTCAATATCCCTGAAGATGCCCACATCTAGATACACTGGTCTCTCCTTGTCTCACACCCTACGCTAGAAATCCTTGATCACTGAACCACATCCAGATATCCACCCAACTACAGATCCTAAGTGCATTACTTCAGCTCACAACTTCCTCCTCTGAGCTATATGTGAGTTTAAAAACAGAACCAGGGCCTGGAGAGGTGGCTGAGCAGTCAAGATACTGGTTGATACTGGTTACTCCTCCAGGACTCAGGTTCAATTCTCTAATACTCTCCTGGACTCTGGGCATGCAGCTGCTACACAGACATACATTCGGGGACAACGCCCAAACATGAAATGAAATACCCAGCGACAACGCCTCCTTTCCCCCAAAGCCACCAGCATTCCAGGAGACACAATCCACCTCACTCTGAGTGCCCTTGGCCCTCTAGGCATGGAGGACTGTGAAATAGGCACTGTTGCCCCAGAAGAGATCCTTGTCCCTCTGAACTGCTCCGCGTGGGTCTAGCATGCAGGTGCCTCTCGATACACCAGGACTCCTGCCTGCTGTCTCCCAACCCCCACTCCGGCCCTTTTACATGGACTCAGCACCACACCCCTGCTGTGCTCAAGGCTCTGTCCATCTCTGACTCTCCCACCAGGGACCACCAGGCCCAGCAGGACAGCTCCCTCCTCAGCTCCTGATCTCTCTCCCTGCCTCACTCTCTGCAGCCAGCACTGGCCTCTGCAGCTCCTCACTCCCCAGGCACAGGGCCAGCACTAAGGATGTCCCCACTAGGCTCCCCAGCTAGGGTCTGGCTATGGAGCTCAGGCTAGCAAGGACTCCCAGTATTCCAGTTCCCGCTGCTCAAGATCGATGCAGGCATGCTCACCCTAGGTGTGTGTTACTAAGTCTCTGTAAAGGGACACAGGTATAAATGAGTCTCCTGCACACTGTGCTGCAGAGCACCTGACAGATACCACGCACAGAGGGGACACAGGAAGAGAACACAACAGACTCACCTGTGGACCCCCACATGAGCAGCTGTGTAAGCACAGAAAGGCAGGGAAGATAGCAGGATGGAGATTGCTTGCAGAAATTTTCCAGGTCCTCAGAGCTGGGGAGAAAAACAGGTGAGGCAGACCTAGACCCTTGAGCAGCAGGCAGGAAGGAGGCTCACCCAGCTTGGACACTCACCAGTGAGAGCAGAGTTCAGGGAGGGGTGAGCTCGCAGGAACAAAACATGCCCATGTTCACAGAGTGAAGGCCTCCCACAACCCAACACTGATGAGATAACCAGGCCACCCACACACACTACACAACAGTCACCAGTCCCAGGAATAAGGCCATAGGTCACCAATTCCAGGAAGAAGACAATAAAGTCCCCAACCCAAGGAATAGCCTGGAGAAGCCCCAGGAATATTTAACCATCCTCTCTAGCAATGGCTGATCTTTGAATACCTGGAATTTATTCAGGTGTCCCTACAATAGGTTTGGCCCTCTGAACAAACAACCAATCACAGAACTTTCTAGCTGGAATTTTCCAAACCTGGCTGTAACCCTAAATAAAAACCCCTCCCTCCCTGAGCTTGGGGCTCTGCACTTGAGAAGCACTCTATCAGTGATGTTGTGGGCCTGAGCTGGAGCTTGTAATAAAAGACTCTACTGAGTTTGCATGGTAATCCACTCCTTGCTGGCCTTTGGGGTCCTTGGAATTGGGCATAACATGACAAGCAGCCAGGCCTGGCTCCAACCAGCCATGGAGAAGACTGGGGAGCTGAGTGGAAGCCATTCCTTCCCTTCCCACCCCATTCCCAGCTATGGTGCAGCAAGCTCTACCAGAAATATAGACCTGCTACTGATGTTGTCATACCCCTGTAATCCCAGCACTCTAGAAGTTAGAGACAGGTGGATCTCCATGAATTCAAGAACAGTCCGGTCTACAAAATGAGTCCAGGATGGCCAAAGCTACACAGAGAAACTCTGTCTTGAAAAAAAAGGAAAAAGAATACTGCCTGTGACCCCCCAAGACATAGAGCCTATGCCCAGCCCTGCCCTCAGGAGCAGCCTGACGTCTGTGCTTCTATCACTCAGGACTGTGACCGGCTGACATCAGTCTTCAAAGACAGACAAGTCAACAAGTAGGCTGAGGTGTCCATCACACGTGCCTTGTCCTGCCTTTGGTTGTTTGTCCCTTTCAGGGGGGCTCAAGCCACACTCCACAGCCTCTGGTGATAGAAATGATGAGGAGGGGCCAAGGGATTCGTGTGTGTGTGTGTGTGTGTGTGTGTGTGTGTGTGTGTGTTTGCTTGTGATGGTCTCAGTAGGCTGGTGACCAAACAGCTGTGCACTGTGGTGACTTTGCCTGCCCCATGCTCCTAGCAGTATAGGCTGGGGCACCTCTGGTCCCTGGTGGGAACACGCCTCAAGCTGGGACAGGTAGGAAACAGCCAAGCACAGGGCAGGCACCTCAGGCTCGCCCATGCTGATTTGGCCCTTTTCCACCTAGAAGACTGGGAAGGCACCATGGGGGAAGATGCTGGGGAGAGGTGATGTTGGTGTCACCCATGGTGCCTACCACCCCCACCCCAAATGTCACTGCCCCTGGGCAGCATCGCTAGCTGAAATCCTGGGGCAGGGAGAGTTTGTGCCTCTGCAAAGAGCACAGCTTGGGTAAGCCTGGCCTCCGGGAGGAGAAATGGTGAACTTCTGCCGTGGTGGTGCCCACCGGGTGATAGATGAGAGGGCAGAGGCGAGGAGGCCCACCAAGGGGTGGCTGCATCCTGTGGCTCCCCGAGTAACACGCTGGCGAGTCCCCAACCCTTCACAGGTTCAGCCGATAACAGACGGCTTTAAATTACAGCTGGTGGAAGTAAAATGAAAAAAGTTTCTCTGTTGTAAATGAATGTATGGGCATTACATGTTTATTTCTGACTAATCTCAGATGGTTAATATGTTCTGTATGTCTTGGAGTACAGATCAACAGTTATTGGATATGGTTAAAGGTTAAATCAAACTCTTGGTTAAAACATGAATGTCTGCATATGTGTTTGCAATATCTATAGAAACACAGATGTTTGTAAATAGGAACCATGTGGCCTGGCATATGATGTGATTGGGCCATCTTGAAATTGCCATGTGATGTGCCATAGGGGAAAAATTACAACACCTTTTAGTCATAATGAATTCTGTTTATCACACTATGTTCTTTCAGACTAAGAAAGCATGTCTCATTTTAAATTGGTATTAATGTTAGAAACTAAATTGTTTACACTGGTAAAACTTGGTTTTGACTTTTAAACTTAAAAATGTGTTTAAGGCTATGAAACAGTTTTAAGTTTATCAGGTGTTTTACAATAATGTCTTTAGTGATTTTATATGTGTATATTCCAGGGTTGTATTTTTGAGGCATGCTGTGTGATTCAACCGTGGTTTGGGAAGGTCTATTTAGACATGAAGTGTGTCCCGGGCGGCCAGATCCTGAACGAATGGATTAATGCTGTTTCCTCTGGCCCATAGGTTCGGGATGGCCAGAATAGGTCAAGTACATTTTGAAGTTGTTCTACACTGTTCTAGTGTATAGCTGGTACTAAAACTGATTTGGTTACAGGGTTAGACCTTGGTTATGAGAAACTGTAAGTGCTCCACAGTGGTAGACCATGGGAGGCAGCAGCACCACCAGCGACACCTACTGGCTGTGTTTGAAATTGCCTGCCACAGCCTGTAACAGCATGTGGCTGCTGCCATGTTGATTCAGTGAGAAAGAGGGTGAAGCCATGGTTTTCTGCCATCTTTGTTGAGGGCTGTTTGGCACTAAGTGCAACTTTCATCCTTTAAATGTTTGCGGTTCAGTCTTGATGATGCGATATAGTAGGATCAGCAAGACTTGCCAGTCCTTCTATGAACTGTAAGTTTGAAAGCTTTGCCTTGATTTTATTTCAGAAGTATATTTAAAGTTATGCTAATGACTGTATTTAGTTACAAGATTGAGCATTGCCCTAGTCTCTTGTTTATGTTTTCAAGGTTAAGCCTAGGATAGGTAACTACAAAGTTTGCCCATGTAGATCTGCTTGAAATAGATATGGTCCTAAAACACTTAACTTCAGAATGTGCCAGAATTAGAGATTATGGCATTCTGTGTTACTGAAGGCAGTTTGTAAAGGCAGAAGAAAACTAAAGATAGATAGAGAGAGTAACTTATGTGGGCCCTCAAGCTTGTCACAGATCTGTAGAATATGGCATTTTAACGTCTGTACGTAGATTCATTTAGCTTATAATTTATCCTTCTCAGGTCTCTGATCACATTGATGGTTAAACTAAGCCAATGGTAGTTTTGCAGCTAAAGATCAGACAGTTAGACCTACTGTTGGTTTATTGGTTGATTCATTGGTTAGTTAAAACTACTAGGTACTAGATTTCTTATTTAGAAAGGCAAACAGGTTTGCATTGCTCTCAGGCGTCGTATTAACTGATTTGCCTTATGGTGAATAACTGGATAGAAAGATATAAAGTTTACATAAGATCTGAGGATATAAAAGTATAAGTTATGAGGATCTAAAAAAAACTGAGGCTCTAGGAAGGTATTTTAAGGTTGGTAAGTGCAAGTTGTAAAATGTTTATGGGTCTGAAAAGGTGTTTTAAGATATATGAATGAAAGTACTAAAAATATAAAAATAATTTAAGGGATATTAAAAATGAGAAATATTTCAGCTTTCTCTTACCCCTCTGTGCTATGGTTGTGCTCATGTTGTTATAAGATTTCAAAGGTTCAGAGTTCACATTGATCAATACAGTTCTGATAAGCTGTTGAAACACTGCTTATTATTCAGTTACAAGCTCCAGATTTCTAATTTCCTTTTGGTTGTCTTTAGGAGATAGACTTGTGCTTCTAAATATTCTAAAAACATCTCTGTCTAGTGTGTAATCTCTGACCCAAAGCCATAGCTTTTACTAGGTCTTAAAGGCATGAGTCTACTCCTGCTGCCTTGCAGTCACCTGTTACCTGCTTTTTCTAAATGACTACACCCGCCTGAGTTTGAAATGCAATTTTCTCCTTGGTCTTGATGTTCCTGGCTTTCCTGAATGACTAGACAAATTTTAACTTCTGTCCCTAGCCTAAATTTGTCTCAGCAGATTTTCACCTGCTGACAGGTGAAATGACAGATGAAATGAGCTGAGATCTGGACTTGCTGAAGCTGAAGCAAACCACTCCAGCTGATGTGGTCAGAAACTGTCTTGTTTAGCCACCAGCCCACTTGGGGTGACTGTCACCAGTTATTGCAGCTGTTGTTCATCACAGAGGAAAGGGAAGACACCAGACAGAAGGCAGAAAAGTGGTTCCTGGAACCACTGAGTCCCTACCAGCAATCAGGGACAAACCCATGCAGGTTTCCCTCTGACTAGACCCACCTGGGATTAATAACACTGCTGAAGGAAAGGGAAGGAAGGGAAAAAAAGGGAAGGGAAGTGAAGGGAAAGGGAAGGGAAGGAAAGGGAAGGGAAGGGAAGGGAAGGGAAGGGAAGGGAAGGAAGGGAAGGGAAGGGAAGACTTGTGGTCTACAGCCAGGATCTGCTGACAGGTCTCAAGGCAGCTGCTCACACACAGACATCTGACCAAGGTGTATGATATCAGTCAGGGGCCAGAGGAGAGCCCGGGGTGGCTATGGCTTTCATCAACCAGTCCACTCCAGACATTAAGAAAAAGTTCCAAAGAGTGGAACCACTGGGAGAAAAGAGTTTGAGAGATTTAGTACCTGTGGCAGAGAAAGTATATAACAGCAGGGACTGTGCAGAGGAACAGCAGATAAAGGCAGAGAAGACACAGAGCTGGGACATGGCAAAGATCCTGTCAATGGCCACCATGGACCTAGAGGACCGATGGAGGCACATGAAGAAGATGGCATCAGGCATGGGCGGCCAGTGCAAGATCTGTGGGAAGTAAACAGTGACCTTTCCCTGGCCCTGAAAAGTCAAGACTATGTCGACTTTGAATGGCATGACCCGGACACAGGGTTCAACGGCCCATTGACATGGACCAGACGTCCTCAGGGATTCCAGAATTGGCCACCACCTTTGCTGAGGGTCTACATGAGGACCTGGGTGAGTACCCTGCCCGGCACCCTCACCTCACTCTCTTGCTGTATGTCCTGCTTGTGGCAGCAGACCCTCAGGAAGCCTGCACGGTCCTCACAGAACATCTGCTGCAGACACTGGGAGACCTGGGAGATGGAGCCTCTGCCCAGAAGCCTCATTGTGCAAACAACAGGCTGAGTACCTGGGCTATATACTTAGAGGAGGGGAGCGTCGGCTCTCTGAGGCTCACAAGGAGGCTGTCCTTAGGATCCCGACCCCAAGGAGTCCCCTCCAAGTACGAGAATTCTTGATGACTGCTGGGTTCTTTGGGTTATGGGTTCCAGGTTTTGCAAAGATGGCCAAGCCCCACAATGAGCCAACCAAGGAGACATGGGAAGGATTCCTCTGGACTGGCGCTCAGCAGCAGTCTTTTGAGGCACTGAAACAGGCCTTGTTGTCTGCCCTTGGACTACATGGTGTAACTAGGCCTTTCCACCAGTTCATGGATGAGAACAAAGTGTGGCTAAAGGTGTTCTGACTCAACCACTTGGCCTATGGTGCTGCCCTGTGTCCGACCTGTCCACGAACCTGGATCTGGAATTGAGGGACGGCCCCATGCCTCCTCACCATAGTTGCGGTGGCCCTTCTGCTCCAGGACACTGACAAATTGGCTCTGGGGCAAGATCTGACTATCACTGCTCCCCATGACCTTGAGGGAGAGCTGAAGCAGCCACCTGACCCAGGGCTTAGCAATGTTGCATGTCACACTGCCAGGCATGACTGCTGAGGCCTGCCAGAATTACCTCTCAGTACCTGGTGCCCTGAACCAGCCACACTCCTGCCGGACCCAGACTTGAATACTCCCCTCCATGACTCTACTGAAATCCTGGCCCATGTTCATGGGACCATATCAGACCTGAAGGACACCCCACTGCCGGATGCAGAGAGGCATGGTTCACTGAGGGAGTAATTTCATCAGGGATGGACAGAGGTAGGTGGGCAAGGCTGTGCTGTCATTGACTGGGATCATGTGGGAAGAACCTTTGCCTACTGGCACCTCGGCCCAGAGAGCTGAACTCATCACTCTGACCAAAGCACTAGCACTGTGAAAAGAAATACTAGCATTGTTAAAAGCCCTCTGGTTACCAAGGAAACTGGCAATTATTCACTG